>VZZY01006574.1:238518-459007 GCA_013400335.1 Eurystomus gularis | reverse complement strand
CCGCCATTTTCCTGAGGGGGAGCAGGGCTGGCTCCAGCATCGGGCCCGCCGCGGGCAGCGGCTCCTGCCCGGCGGGGGAGAGACGGAGGCTGCCCCGCCGCCATCCAAAGGGTGACAAAGCCCCCGCCGGCTGCCCAGCTTCTGAGGAAGGGATGGCTCCCGCCGAAGGCAGCCGTGAGGAGGGAGGCGAAGCTGGCTGCCCCCTGGGCCTGCTCTGCCCAGAGGGCTCCACCTCGCAGTGCAGGGTGATGCCGAACCTCCCTCCGGGCAGGGGCCCCAGCATGAAGGACAGAATCACGGGGTTGTTTAGGTTGGAAAAGACCTTTAAGGTGAGTCCAACCGTTAACCCGGCACTGCCAAGTTCACCACAAAACCATGTCCCTAAGCACCACATCTGTAATAATATATTTGCACAAAGCAGGGAAATATTACCCCACGGAAGAGGATGCTAGCCGTAAAGACTGATTCTTTTGGCAAGAAGTAACAGGGATTAGCTGAGAAATATGACTTAATCCGCTCCGACGTCTCCCGGCAAGACTGTGCAACACCAGCAGGTGCACGAACTCTTTTCCCACTCAGGGCAGCGATGAGCAGTGGTTGACTGTGGGAGGAGCTGCATCACAAACAGTGGAAACCAACACAAACCATTAGATGACAAGCGATTTTATTTTGCAAAACAATCACTATACAGCAACAAATACAATTGCAAATCGGATTGAAAAACATGAACTACCTACCACCAGCCATTCAAGAAATGCCTCTTTTATGGTAACAGGCTCTAGAATTATCAGAAAAAACACAGGTTTGTAACAGCAGACTGTATTCCTTGACATCCCAACATACAGCATGTTTTATTTGTTGGCTTTTTTCTCTTTGCTAAAGTTGAAGTGGCTTTTATATGCTTTATGACTTTTCCAAGTGTGAAACTAATTAACCTTCTCGCAGTGGGAATTGCTGGAGTTGCAGAGGGAGTTGCTTTAGCAATCTGGGTAGCGAGTGAACTCGACACACACCTAGGCTAGAAAACTACCTGTGTCGATTTTCATAGCAAACATGATCTACTCTTCAAGGCATTTGCCTTTGAAGGGACATTGGTACTTGGGTTTCGAACAGTATTTAGTCCAGCATGGAAAAAACTTCTGCTCACGTGTGGTAGTCCACACAGGCTGCCTTTCGACTCCCTTTGGGTCGTGTATATAGGCAAGCTAAGATTTGTAAGCAGTCACGATGAGGTTACTACTGTACCTTAAGCAGAGCGCTGAATGGATAAGACCATTTACTGCTGTACAGTGAAAATATACATAGCCCTTGTGGGCACACAATTTCCCTCATCAGTATTAGTTTTTCCTTTATTGTTGCTGGACAGAGGTTCGCTCAACTTCTGATTTCTTTCTGCTTGTGGTTACACAGACTCTGCAGGTGGGGCAGAAGCACTTTTCCTTTCGCCTCTACAACTCGATGGATTATTAATTTAGGGCTGTCCCCTAGCTCTCCAAACAAGGTTTCACCATTCCTTTTGTCTGGATTATCTCTGCTTTGTTACAGAGTTGGGTCTCAAGCACCCAACATACCTGCGGGCTCAACATGCCTGTGGAAAAGAAACACAACGGATGCAGTTTCCAGGAAGCTGGCTCTATCTTCTTTAGTGGGCATTACATATTTACAAAACTGTTGTTTTTAAAACCAACACTCTTCTTGAGAAGTTAAGGTTAATATGAGCTTTTTCAGTGAACATCTAGAGTCATGTAACATAACTTTTTATTTATTTATTTAACGGCACAAAACTCTTGATTTCTTTTCATCTAACTCCACAGGATTCTTTCTATGGAAGGATGATTACGATTACAAAGGTCTTTGCTTGAATCAAGACAAGAAAGCTCATTTTAATGCATGAAATAAATGACTTGGTGCGTTACACCACTCTAACTTTGGGCTCATAGGTGGATTAACTAAGCTTCATTTTCTAGAGTATGTCAATTTTAAAAGCAGAATAAAAAAAACTTGAGTCTCAGGTTAACGCTGTTCTCACTAGCTCACGTTCAGCTTCAGAGAAGCTGAGCTTCAGTAGTACCACAGACTCTCTCTCACATTGGCAAAAGGCATAAACAAAAAAACCAACACTGCAAGGCTAATTTCTATTAATGGATAGTAAGATCAGAGCAACATGAGATAAATACTGCTGTTTCTTCTTTCTGTTGTTTTTCCAGAAAAATGGGAAGAGGCTTTTAATGCGCCTCACTTGACACCGTTTCCATGTGACTTCTTAGGATTACTCTAAGCAATAGTATAACAAAAACAAGGCAGAAATCAGCTTGGAGAAGGCTGAGGGGTGACCTCATTGCAGTCTACACCTTCCTCAAGGGGGGCAGTGGAGGGGGGGAAGTTGCCTCACCTCACCTCTCTCTGGTGACCAGTGATAGGACACAAGGAAATGGAATGAAGCTGCATTGGGGGAAGGTCAGACCGGACTTTAGGAAGAAGTTCTTCACCGAGAGGGTGGTTGGTCACTGAACAGGCCCTCCAGGGAAGTGGTCAGGGCACCAAGCCTGTCAGAGTTCAAAGAGAGTTTTGGATGAAGCTCTTAGATTTAGTTTTAGGTAGTCCTGCGAGAAGCAGGGAGTTAGACTTGATGATCCTTCTGGGTCCCTTTCAACTCGAGATACTCTGATTCTATCACCCTCCAGATGCACTTAGCATGGTTCTAAACTCACTGTCCTTTGTATAAAACAACCGACTTACAAGCAGTATTAGGTACTTTATAGTGTGAAAAAGCTTTTCGCGGAGCTGAAATGCCGTGTGTGGGCCTGTCAGGAGTTCATTGTCAGTACAGATCTTGGAGATGTAACCGTTTTGTTGTGTCTTTGTATTGCCGTGGCAGCTTCGCCAAAATCCCCCTTTGGTCCACTGAGTATTTACTGTCTAGTAACTGTGCATTTACTACCTGAACTTAATGATGGGGAATCCTGTGCTATTAATTATTAGAATCCTTCTCCACAGACATAAAAATCTTCTCCCAACACGCACACGCACACGTACAAATTAAGAAAGAAAAAGAACAGATCCAAAGCTTCCAACACACAATGTTAACCTAATACATATATCAAGTATAGCTCAACCGACAGTGCAAAGTTTAGTTAAGAGATTTCAAAAGGAAAAGATCAAACAATTTGCAAGAATGTAAACCGGTCATTTCATAATGTCTACTGTACAGCTAGGATCAGCAGATGATTACCCGCTGATGAGTAATACTACCACATCACCTTCAGTGTTCTCTTAGTGTCCATAACATAGTGCCGGAGTTCTCACAGGTAACTCCGTTAGATCGGTTGGTTACCTATCTCTGCCCTTTATCTTTTATGCACACTTTTTCTTATACTTTTTATAGTCAGTATAATCCCACTTTGCTCAGATTTTAAGACGCCCTATTTACTGATGAATCGCTATTGCAATCCAGGCTAGGGAGCTCATTTTATTAATCCACGTACTATAATTTACAGGCAACTCTGTTACGTTTGTCGCTGTTATCTGAGTGCCTGAGTGCACACGAGACATCACTAAAGGAGTGGAAACAACATCTTAATACTTTTTTCTGTGTTTCAACTTTAGCAAAAGAAAAAAAAATAAATAAATCTAACATTCATTGTTACTACATGATTTAAAAAAAAAAAAAAAAGAAAAGAAAAGAAAGAAAGAAAAAAAGCCAGAACCAAACTATTGTGGATTTTTAAAAAAAATCCAGAATCCAAACTCAGCCATCTTTGGAGACCCTTTTACAAATGTCTGGACCCCACAAAAATCATACCTTTGTGAAGAAAGGGAGGGCAGGAAGAGGGAAGGAATCCTTTTTCTAGCATCACAGAAGAGACTTGCATCTGGCACTAAAACAGGGTCACGGCTTTTAGTTGTTACAGAAAGCAACTTCATGCTAAACTTTTCATCTTTTTTTTTAAATGTATTCTTATGGATAGGGAAAAAAAACCCTGCTAACATCTACTTTTACATACCTAAAATTGCAACACCAAAGGGTGCAAGAGACACAGATACTGTGAATAAAGAAGTAGAATATTCAAGTATATGAGGAGGGCGTATCACAAATGGCCACAGAGAAGTATATATATCTATAATACTGTATCAAACAGATGAGAAGGATGTGAAACCGGTGGTGCATACACAAATCTAGCCGCTTAACCAACTTTCTAATCAGAAACAAGTCCGCTGGGGTGGAAGTGCTTGCTTTTAACAGCTTTTTTACGTCACTCCCCAAGCATGGTTCAAATGTTTTCAACTACTATTTTTAGTTATTAGTTAAATAATTTATTGGCTTTTCAGCTATACACTGACATCATTAACCAGGTCCAAAAAAATGTTAATAACTTAATTCAACTTTTGTTCTACTCATTTATACAAAATAACACTTTTTTTTTTTTTCTAGTTAAACTTGAATTTCTCTATATGCCCTTCCTTCTGGTAAGCAGACTGTTAATTTAACCTGTAATAACTTACAATGGGCAACTTTTCTCTTTTTATTTCCCCATCTATCAACAGAACAGTGAAATGAGCAACTTGGGATATCAACAAGGCTCTTCAGAAAGAGGTGGATGGCCTTCAGGCACATGAAAGGTAAAAACGCATTTTATCATAGTACGGTACTCCATGCAAGACAGAGCAGAGCAACAATAATTGTCCAATGTAACATACTGCAGTTGTATACCCATATAAAGCCAGTGTCTTCCTGTTGTAAATGGAGATCAGGCCAATTTCTGCATCTATTTAATTTTTTTTTTTTCTGTTTTTTTTTTAACTGTATGGTAACTACAAGTCTTGGGATGTGACTTCGTTTTAGACATGGTAAAGAATGAATGTAACACCTGCTCTGAGCCCATTCCTGCCAAGAGCTCATGCCTAAATATTATTACTTCATACAACGCGAAATGAGCAGATTCATAAGCCCTGCTTAGCAAGGGCTGCCGTGACATCTTCAGCGAGGGTAGCAAGCTGGGGCGATTCAAGCAGGTTGATGCTTCCAGACGATGAGACGTTGCTGAGTCTGCGTGGCGAAGCCACGCTGGACCTGCCTGGTGACTGCGTGATGATCTCAGCCCCATGATCGACACGGGCTTTAGCATGCTCTCGGAAGTTTAGCTTCTGGCTGTCAATCTGCTCCAGGAAAGTAAAGAATTTAACACATTATATATATTCGCCAAATTATCTCGTAATGGATCATCATTTGGGTCTCGTGTGGTTTACTTTTAAGAACTCTTACACGGATTGAAGCTTCTTCATGCCTTAGAATAATTGAAACTGAAGATTTTTCTCACCTTGTTTAATATATACTGGCTTACTGTATTACATTCTGCAACTGTTTCTGTGTCTGATGGATACTTTAATGACCAGTATCCATCACTCCCAGCTGCATGAATTTAACAAACATTTTATGAGTATTGCGATTTGTTTCCGAAATCTGTATTTTCAAATGTTTGTGGGAATGATCTTACTTTCAAGATGCTTTCCTCCTGTTTCACAAAGCAGTCCTCTGGCATACCCATGCTACAAACTTATTAGATCATACCTGTGCCGTACCACCGTCCCAAACAAGGTTTTCCTTTAGGGGGAAAGCCAGTGCACAAACTACAGGACGTTTCACTTTAAGATTCACTCTCAGCTTAGATGGGGATTTGTCATTCCAAATGCCAAAGGGAACAAATGGCATTTGAGTGTGCTTGAAGGAGAACAAACAAAAGTTTCCTACTCAGTTCAGAGCCATCACCAAATGCGCAGCTCTAGTAACTTCACCGCGCCAGAGACACAGTGGCAGCCTTTTCTCTGATGGCTGTGTCCTTACCTTGACGTTACCACCGCCAGGTACGTGGTGGGCATTTTCCAGTGAACCAACTTTAGCCTGAGCTTTTTCTTTGAAATCCAGTTTCACGCTCTCAATCTTCACACGCCCACCTCCTACGCACACAAAGAAAACCCCGATTAAGAGGCTCAGGAGAAAGTCTGACCTGATGCACACAGGTGCAATCACTTCACTTTCAGTTGAGATCTAATGCTTTTAGAGACGCACAGAACACCTGGCTGCATGTTCAGTAAAATACCAACTCTTCAACACACACTCAAAGTGTAAGCATGTGCTGCAGCCCTACAGATTTTCATGGATTTAAGCACATGCTGACTTCAGTCTGCGTTTCGGTATCTTATCAAACTGACATTATACCACAGCAGCATCCTTCTGCAATATTTTTTTAATCTCTTCTCTAAACTAGGTGATCTCATACTTTTATATATTTATTTAAGTCTTTATAGTAAGTCTTATATTCTTACTTAAGTAGAGTTAAGAATATTATTTTTATTACCAAAGTGTATTTACTCTCTCTTGGACTATAAAAGAGAATGGTACCATCCACGTAACAGAATTAGATCTCTGCTTTGTCCCATATCGCAGAAATTCCTACAATACCTGGCTTGTGGTGGATATTCTTGAGCGAGCCACACTTGGAAGTCACATGACTCAAGTCGATCTTCTTGGTTACAATCTGTACCTGTCAAAAGTGCATACACACACAAATTACAGGAATGAAAAGCATAAAATAAGTTAAAAGCCAAGCCCTGCAGAGGAAGAGCCCAAGCCTCTAGAATTATCACTGGAAAAGGAGAGATGGTTAGTAGAAAACAGACCATGCCACAGAGGAGGAAACACCTGGATTAATACAGCAAGCTTCCTTCCCACCTCGGGGAATGACAGAGCTGGGTTAAGCTTCACTATTAGCAAAACAAAGAGGAGGACAAAGCAGATCAGCTTGTGGGTTCTTCCTAAAATGTTTCTGAGACTCCTCTCAGGGTAGGCGCTCCGAAGCCCTGCATGCAGCAGGACCCATCCTGTTTGCTTTTGCTCCTGAATGTGCATCCTGGCAACTAGGAATATTTCGGTGACTTTTTTCTCTACCATCTGTTCCATATTTTTCTGCATCTAAACATGGTATGCTTTTCATGTCAATCCACTACGGAGAGTCTGATGAATCTCCAAAAGGGACTACTGCAGCTGCACCTGAGCTGGCTGGCGCTCAGCTAGCCGGCTCGGTGGTGTTCACCGGAGAGCAGTGGCACCACTCTGCTCAGCCAGGCAACAGCACCGGCACCCTCTGCCTGCTGCCAGCCGCGTTGCCATGACGGCACTGAGCCCAGCTCAGCTGTGCTCCCAAACAGCTCCCAGATGTGGCCCACAGTCACAGTGACTCTGTTAGCGGGTCTTGAGAAGTCACGGCCCCTCCAGGCCAGACAAGAGCTCCAGGATGACTGCAGTGCTTGCTCACATCACCAGCAGTGACCTAAGCCAGCGCTGGTGGCTGTACTGAATCTGTCTGGATCAGACATGCCCACACTGTCAGCTCTTCCATCTGAGGGGAGATCATTCCCATTAGGGGGGTCAGGGCACCCTAAGCTATTCCAGCGTGACCGCTAGAACTAACGGCGTCTGGTTAAACCCCGAGCAACCTCTGTTCGTTACACTGCAGTTATGCAGTGGCAGCAGCGTTAGCGCTCAGCGCGCTGGCTGATTGCACCATCTCTCTGAGCTTTCTTTGTCCTGATGTTTTATTTTTCTTCTTTCTCTGATGAATGCACATAACTGAAAGGCTCGCTGAGGAAGGACTGATGCACTGGAAGATGCCCAGCTGTGAGGCTGGAGTCTCACTGTGAGCTGCAGTCTCTTTCTAGAAATTACTTTCTTGGGCCGCTCCCATGCGAGGCACTGAACCATTTTGGCTCATGCTGGACTTTACTGTCAGTACCCCTGGGCATTTAGAGATAACCCTTCTTTCCTCATTTCTTTGTCCTGTCCAAGTTCTGGAAAGGTGTTGTACTGTGTGCAGAAAGATCGAGAGGCCACCACTGCATACACAGGGCTCACGTGACTACCAGACCAAACTCACACGTGAAACAGTAGCGAGAAGGAGAGTAGTGCTCAGAGGAAGGGAGACAGAGGGGTCTGGCTGTGCAAGGTGGGTCACCACACTGCCGATGCCTGTTCACAGGGTGTCTCGACTACTTACATTTCCTCCCCCTGCAGAATGTTTGATGTTATCTCTGGAACCACACCGGGACTGAATATCGCTAAAATCGATCTTCTTGTTTAAAATCCTAACCTAAAAGGAATTGGAGGTAATTTACTATATACCATACAGACACGCCATTGGGGTGCAGGATGAGGGAGTCAGGGTCATTTTGCCTCCTGCTGTGACTCCTTCTTCTGACACTTGTATTGAAACGTCAGGAAGTAAACCACGCCAATCTCTACGCTTAGCACATAGAAATCCACTATGCTGTTCTTTTCTACCGCACGAAGCGGTGGTGAAATACAGAGAGGAAAGTTTTTGTACTGGGAGGTATGAGAGGTGGCTTTTCCCTGAAAAGCTCAAAGAACTCCTTGCTTGCCTGGACGGGACATAGTGCTTGGACAATCTGTCCTAGGCTCTCTTTAGCAATGGCCAGGGCTTCTGCTGAACTGGCCACAAGGAGAAGATGGAAACCTTCCTTCCCACATCTCAGCACTCCAGCCTTTCATGCAGAAACCCCAGATGCAGCCAGCTCAGGCAGGTGTTGAAATCCTGACGTATTTCACCCCTCCTTCTGCCATACAGCCATAACAGCTGATACATCCATACAACAGACCTCAGAGTGTCTGGAAAAAGGCGACTGACAAAATGAATTAAATTGAAGTTAGAGCTCTCTAATGCTCTCTCTCTTTACTGTCATGTACTAAAGGGCAATGCAGAAAACAACAGCAGCTGGAAAGCTACAGCTGCAATCACTGCTTCTCGATTTCTGGTGCTGGCCATAAAGCTGCTCACAGCTTTTACTTAGAGTGCCACTCGTGCAGCACATTCTTTCTCTGGGTTAAATACAAAGTCCTTATTCAAATGTTACGTTGCATTTTATTTGTCTCTATGTTATTAATATATAATATGAATTTACACTCTTTCCTGTACAGAAAGCCACAGAATTTTGGGCATTATCTATTAATTTTGCTAAATGTCACTTGGAGAGCCTTCAATGACATATTACTTGGCATGGTCCTGTTGGCTGCTGTTGTAGGTAAACCTACAGCAACTAACCAATACTGAGAGAGGGAAAGATACACCTTATTGCAGCTTCTTACCCCTCCAGGAGCACAAAGCAGCTGCAAACCAGCTGACGTGGTCAGCAGGAGGAAGAACACCCTGTGCAGTTTCTGCTTCCTGTCTTCAGGTCCCCACACTACCCCAGGCTCCCTCATAAATCTGAGACAAGTAACCCCCTCTGTGCCTCACCTCTCCAAACTAGGAAAAGACTATTTGCCCCTAACAGGGATATCAGATTTTGCAGCTCCTGCAGTGGGAATAACACCACATTTAAATAACGAGTCAAACCCTCTGGTATTGAGCACCTGGAGCGCACCCTTGACTTAAGCCCAGTAAACTCCAAGAAGAAATTTTCAGAGGTTCACACTTTGCAGCTAATGTGAAGAAACAGCAAGCTGTTTCATGGGTCACTCTTGTTACGTATAACGTAACCACTACACCAGTCAAACCATTAGGTTGTTAAGTGTTCTCTCACTTTAATTGGTAAAGATCTGTGGTGATAGCATGCTCAGCAATGAGGGTGACCAGAAAACTCCACAACTGGTAGGTCACCTTCAGAAGTGCATCTTCAGTAGGCAAACTGACTCCTCACTTTCTCCCTCCTATCTGCTGAATCCGTCCAAGTAAACCAATGTACTCTGAAACAAGAGAGCAAATGCCTTTGGAGGTTTATGCTTGTGCTTTCTCTCAGTATACTATTTGTTCCCCAGTAATGTACCCTAGTGCTATACAAGACAGGTGTCACATCAGTTACAGACACACGCGTCAGATGTGCAGTCAGATCTGGGTCCCAGAGAGCTTCAGGCCAGACACAACTGGGCAAAACAGAAAGCCTCCCAAGCACTTTCTAAGCACGTCTCTCGGCAATGGATCAGCAGCACCTCTTAGCAATGGCCACAGGGATGCGTTTGCTCTGAAAATGCTGACGTAGTGGTCATGACAAGACCACAGCACTGTGGACTGGGGGCCTGTAGCTTCAAATGGAGCCAAAGCAAGGTGATAAATTGAGAGGGTGCCTTTGATCAAGTGCCTAAAGGTTGATTTGCACCCAGAAGTTTGACAGTTTATGAGTCTCATGGCCCATGGAACTGGCTAGCAGATATGTAAAGGACTAATAATTTCAATTATCCTGTCTGTCTCACTGGGTGAAACGTGCCCCTGTGTAGAGGGGCCAGCAGGAGACCTAGGTATCATTTATGTCCTATACTGAGGGCTGAAGTGAGCTGAGTGATGATGTGTTGTACTGGTCATCTGGCACAGGGAAGAACGGCACTGATCCAGGTTTTCCCTGATGATCTGTTTCTGCCTTTCCTGGAATACATTAATATCCCTGCACATACTTAAATAATGACTTCCCTCTATAACTAAGTGTTCCACAAACGAATGGAGCCTTGCTTCCTATAGATGAAGGCTTTAAACTGCTTAATGCCTCCATCCAATATTCTTCAGCAAGCCCTACCCCCCTCTTGCTAGCAGTATCTCCCAAGCTTTCTCCCAGGTCTGCTAGACTGAGCTAATAGAACCCAATACACAACCGGCCAGCCGTTGGTTGTCTCTGATTGTGGAGAAGTTACCACTGCCTTTACCCTAAGGACAGGGTTATGCTGAGTCTCTGTACTCAGTCACCAACTGTCACCCAGCTTGGAGACACCACCTGTGCTTCTAACCACTGCTCCCTTGCCAGAACTGGTTGAAATTGGCCAACAAGTTACAAATGAGTTGAGGAAGGTTGAGACTGCCAGCCAGGCAGTGTCACTGCACAAGCTTTGTTTCCTTTGAGAAATCAGGCTGTCAACATGAGAGGGAGAGTACCAGAGAGGGACAGGAACTACTTAGGCTAAAGAGAAACTTTGGCTTGCAAACAAAGAATGTAAACTGACAGTGAATTACTTGAAACTGGAATCTAGAGAGAAATTTGTAGCTATCAGAGCAGGGAGGTTCTGGAACTGCTCCCCAAGGGAACAGACTTATGACAAGAAAGTGGTAAACTTTTATGATGGCACTTGAAAGGAATTAGATGATGCAGCTGCCTGTGACAGAGACAGCATAAACACCATGACTCACTAGGAAGGTCTCCGTGTTCCTGAATGTGTATGTACATCTTGTGTGGAGGTGGAGGTGTGGTAGGGATGTACATATATGTACTTCAGTTGTGCTGCACATTACATGAGAGATCAAGCTGCTCATGCTCTCATTCAGGAAAGAGAACCTTTTAGTCTGTGGCAGAAACAGGACTGCTTTCTATCCACACTCACTAAACATCTCAACAAGATAATGTCCTGACAGAGTCCCTCATAACCCTTGTGCTGACCTGCCAGTCTAAAAGGGTACCTTATCTTCTGAGCTGATGCTGGTTTGCCCAGGTATGCTGGACAGGCCCTGGAAGTCAGTATATTGAACAGGACCAAGCTGAGGTTTCTCAGCATTTGTCACATCCATGTGAAGTTAAACCACAGTGGAAAAAATTAAGCCTTACAGACAATTCTGGGTTTATTCCATAAAATCATGCTGCCCAAGGAAAAACTGGCTTCTGTCTGAAGCCCTGAAGTCAGATAGGCCTTTCCTCAAGTCTCTCCTCTGATGACTCCTCAGCAATGGTCTAGAATTGAAGCCCAGGGCAGACTGTGTGCCAGTGTGCACACAGCATAGCCTCACTGACTCAGGCTACTTCTAGGTAGCTCCCAGCAGGAATCACACACTGTGCTCCAAGACCTTCTGTGCTGTTTGAACACTAGCTGTCAAAGTATTGGGAGATGCAGGGCATTTATGGGGAGCCTGCTAGGAAACCAAGTGTTGAAGGTATTTTTCTCAGAGTTCATTTAGCTGAGGCATATATTGATCTGCACTCAGCAGGGTACACTAACTCCCTTCCTACATATAGTGGCCTGACTGGCGATCTAAATAGGAAGGGGCTGTGCTCCAAGGGCAACATCTACACTAGACCAGAGGGCATGGTTTTGGATTAAGCTGGCTGAGATGAGAGAAGACAGGCCAGCAATACCCATGAATCTGCTGGTCAGGTATATGACCCCCTAAGGCTGTTCACAGAAAGTGAACTTGGATTTCGGAGTCTCTATGTACAATAGTCTCCAGTCCAGGAGCCTCGACAGGCCCTTCTCTGTCAGTACTGCACCACTGCCTTCACAAGATGAGCAAAAATTTGTAGAAACGCTGAGTGGAAGGCAGAGAAATACAAGAGAGAATTTAGTTCAGTTGTGCCTCACAGCTAAAGATAATATCAGTGACTGAAAACTGCTTCTGAAAGAGAAAGAATTATGTTCCATTGCTGCCTAGAATCACAGAATGCTAGGGATTGGAAGGGACCTTGAAAGATCATCTAGTCCAATCCCTCTGCTGGCGCAGGATCTCCTAGATCACGTCACACAGGAATGTGTCCAGGCGGGTTTTGAATGTCTCCAGAGAAGGAGACTCCACAACCTCTCTGGGCAGCAAAATCATTCAGTTCAGCTGCTTTTTACGAGAGGGAAAGCCCCTAACTTACCAGCATCTGGGCAGAGAATCCCTAAACAGCTTCCCACCTGTGGCATACTACACTGATACATACCACAGAAAAGATACTAAAAGAAAATCAAATTGTGATGCTGATGAAATTACAGGCTCTGAATATATTTTCCCATATGTGGATGATTTATGTTCTCCCTGCCTTGCAATTATG
Organism: Eurystomus gularis; assembly: GCA_013400335.1. Taxonomy (NCBI): domain Eukaryota; kingdom Metazoa; phylum Chordata; class Aves; order Coraciiformes; family Coraciidae; genus Eurystomus; species Eurystomus gularis. The sequence continues at coordinate 446,212 of VZZY01006574.1, read as the reverse complement.
GCCTCTGAGGAGATCTACCACAAACTGTGCCTAAAGCATTTAAAAATACTCCAGCTTGGCTCCATACACTGTTTGAATATGCTGTGGGGCTGTGATATTGGGAAAAGCTCCCAGACTCCTTACAATTTATCAAAGAGGGCAGGTTCCTCCTACTTACCACAGCTTCACAGTGATTTGGCAGAGCTACATCCCAGGAGCTAGACATCATTTCAGTGTTTGTCTCCTGGTTAAGATGGGGATTGAGTGAGACGTGAACTGGTCTTGCATAGGAAGCAAGGTTAAGCTTAAAACCTGATTAGAATCAAGAGGCAGTTTTAAGTGCTTCCAAATCTATATGCTGCCAAGGACAGATGATCCTACAGTTTTCACGCTCCTGGCAGGGGCTACAGGTAGAAGAAAGGGTATTTATTTGGCCTAGCAAAGTACTTGAAGAGAAAGGCTGTGCCTCAGACTTTCCACACCTACAAAGAGAGCTTGTGATCATGTTCAGCCTTTGCGCTCCTGAGATCACTGGATATACACACTCATGAAGCTGCCAGCCTACAAGCCAGCGAGATTCAAAAGAAAAGACTGGGCTGGATGATGGCTGATTTACAGGCTTCTTTCCACCTATTTGCAAATCATTGTATTAATCTAATTAGTAAGGTGACCACCCTGAACTACGCATGTCCCTGCCAATAAAGGAAGAAGAGACCTATAGTGAAACACTGAGAGGTTTTGCATAATTGTGCTGGGAAATACAAAGTGAAATGACCATTTTCCATGCAGAGGGTTTACAGTCAAGAGACGACAGCTGAATTTAACAGCCCAAGGAAGTGCAAGATCCACGTCAGATGAACATGTTCTGTAATCATACTCCTCACTAAATCTGGGGAGCCGATCAAAAGAATGGTAAAAGATATTGAAGGGAATTCACGTATACCAAATTAAAAAGATCCTAGGGACTCAATTAATTCAGCTAAACCACAGGATCTTTGTTTTAGTACTCCCTTAACCAAAAAACCCAACAAACAGGTTTTGCTGAAGTACAGTTTGACACCTAAATTTTAGAGGCAATGGTCCGTACCCATGGAAAGGGTACTAATAGCTTCAAATATCAAGTGCAGAGCACCAGCTATCACAGTTTTCAAATCAGTTTCCTTATCCTTAAGAAGGGAGGAGTTCTGAGTCCCTACGTCTGGATTCTTTTTACTCCAGCATAATGGAGAAAATCAGGTTGTGCAGTTCAAGTTCAAAAAAATACCTTGTGTTTCTCTCTTCACGTAAGCTGGCTTTCCCAAAGCTCAGCAGGTATGTCCCTTAACATCTTTGTTAACATTATTGTTCAAATCCAAATTTCCAAGATAAAAACTAAGGTTATTATCCTTTTCTTTCCCACCCTTTCCCACCTAGCAAAATAAACTCTTTTTCTCACCTTTCTGTGCATGACAGAACACTATGACATGATCAAACTGCTCCGATCCAGATTATGTATTGCCGGAACATTTTTCCCAAAAGAACAACCTTCCCCATTTTATTGCCAAAACCTAGACTAGTTAGAGCGCAGCTGAAAACACCTCCTCTGCTGAACTTGCTGCTGGGATGACTCAGACTTTCACAGGAATTTACATCTGGGTAATTTCAATCTACTCCAGAAAAAAATACAGCTTCTCCCCTTGCTAGTAACAAGAGATCAACAATGTGTGGTATGGCACAGCCAGGATTTCTCTCCTCTGACATTAGCCAGCTAAGAGTTGGAACTGGTTGCTTAAGCTGCCACTATAGTTGGTAGAAAGATACTGAACCCTCCAGAAAAGTGATGCCTCCAACTCTAGCTAGACAGATCGAACACACGCCATCCAACTGGCAGAAACCAGGGCACTGCTGCTAACTGCCTTCAAAAGAGAGAGAAGCATCGGCTTATGGCTGCTGGAGTCGGTGGCAGTTTTGTTAGTGGCTAGAACTCCATCAGACAGCTTGCCACCCTCCTGATGGTGGTTCACAGTTTGTCCTCTATGAGAACGATGCACATTTTACAGATGGCTGAGGCAGAGCGATAGATTTACTCTGTCCCAGCCACATAGAAAGGGAACGTAAGATCTGGATATGTAAGATCTGGATAGAAAGTCCTAGTTCCCTCCTCATTTCTACCAACCAAACACTTTTCCTCAAAGAAACTTTCTGAAACTTGCTAGAGCCTGGCAATGATTGCTTCATTTTTCTAAAACATGAGTCAGGAAGATCTTGCTTTTTATCTGGTGTAATTCAAGGCTTAACTGCACAGACTGTACTCAGGCAAGCCTTCCACTAAATGAGTGCAGTCTGAACACAGAAGTTGCAAGATGTTATTTCTGTACAATCTGCAATCATCAGCCAAAATTCTAAATTTCAAAAACTTAAAAATTATGGTTTTAAGCTGTGACAGAGTATTGAAGGTGTGTCTGAAACTCCTAATTTCTCTTTGCATTTGTAGGCTTGCCATTAACAAGGGATGAATTAGTTTCTGATTTTCAGTCCTGAACAAATCCCTTTAAATATCTTGCAAATCCACAAAACTAGGAATGTATAAATAAAACAAAAACAGACTGGCAGAGATGAATTTATTGTACAGTTGTGAACTGTTGACTTGGTAAATGCCCAAACTTATTCCAATGAATGCAGCTAACAGTGTGGAAACAATTGCCTCCCAGTCTCTCATTAGCCACGTTACAATGTCAGTCCACATCTCCCTGAACAGCTGCCTCCTGGGGCTCTGGTTGGGGAAAGTACCAAAGCTTGAACCTCAGAAGCTCATTACGTCCTGAGCAGGTACAATCTCTTAACTTGGCCAAAGTTTTTTTGGCTCAACGATGCCACAGATCACAATGGATTGGAGAAAAGTGCATGATGCGCTAGAAGGAGATGGGAGACAGAAATGCACCCAGCAAGAGCTCAGACAGAACTTTTTGTTAGGTCTATATTCTCCACTACCTTTTAGGACACTCTTCATCAGCCAGTGCTCCAACAGCATATAATCTATATCACTGGATTAATTTTGGGGCAGTTCTCAGTCTTCATAATGTGGTGTAAAGACACGTGAAACAGGAGGAAGAGGAGTTACAAGATGCCATCTCAAGGGAACTTGCTGAACACCCTTTGACCTGCAGTTCTTCCAGAAGGTGCTCAGCTCTGGTGCACCACCAGACCTGTCTGTCTCTGCCCTTTGCATCCTGGCAGGCTGTAGCTGAGGCAGGAAGCACTTCAGGAGCCTACTGTTCTCTGCAGACTGGGTTGTAAATTGTGTTGATGGGGGTGTGTGTGGGGATGTCGTTGGAGGAATCTCTCCTGCCATCCAAACTCATTTTGAAGCTAACAAAAAATTGTGCAAAGATGACAACAGATATCCATCCAAGCAGCCTCCTCTGCCCAGCTCTAAGATGTCTTCTCCTTCCCTGTGTCGGTCTACTTTATCATCTAATGCAGATGCCTGTTCTCCTTGCCAGCATTTGTGTGATTTCTCAACAGGTTCTACTGAATAGCAGTTTCATAAATTTATTCACACTTTCTGACCCATGACTAACTGTACTTTGTTTTCTACAGTCTAGGAAAGATGGTGAAGTTCTTCCTTAATCTCCTTAACAACCTTCAAGGAAGGTGTGTTGGCTTACTTCTTACATGGTACCTGGCTGTTACTGTAGTTAGTGACATCTGAAGCCTCACACATGTAAGACCCAGCAGTGGCGGGTTAACGGTTGGACTAAATGATCTTAAAGGCCCCTTCCAACCACAATGATTCCACAGCATTCTACTCTGTACAGCTCCATCCACTTCGATGAAGGTATGCTGATTCACACCCACTGAAGTGCTTGCCCACGCCTGAGATTTTAGGTAGATGTTTTAAGATTAAATTAAAAGAAATCTAGGTTGGTTTTATCCTTGATTGCTGGCCTATGGTGCTTTATAAATACTCTGTCTGGTCAATAATGGAAAGATTAAATTAGTGCACTTTGGTACTCTGATACAAGCCATATCCATAGACAGAATTTCAAGAAGAAAAAAAATCCAAACAGCAAAGAAAAGCCTCGGTCTTGGCATCTGAAACAGATTTCCAGCCCCTTCCCCCAGTTCCCCCATGCTTCCCTGGGGCTGTCTGAGAAATAACAGATGCAAATGGGTTACTTTTGAAAGCACAGCATTTCCTCCCCAGCTGATGCGGTGCGAAAATCCATCTGAAGCCCAGCAGACATACCCATGAGCAAGTTGTCTCTGAGCTTTGCCAAGAATGATACATTTCACCATACTCTACTATAAAGAGAAAACCAGACAACCACCTACTGGCTGCATCACAGAGCAGAGAAGGCCTCATTTCTCCAGACTGCAGAATACCAATTAAACATCTCTCAAGCCATCTATTCCTAGTAGGAGCTTAATGCAGAGCAAAGCTAGCTTGCTTCTTCCCCTAAAAGCATGCTCTTTTTTTCTTTTCCCCTGTCAGGAGGAACAATTTTTTTTCTTTGTTTCTGTGGCTGGCAAGTCAGAACTGAAGTAACATTAGTCTGCTATCTGATGCGCTTTTGATGAAATTCAAAGCACTGCATTTCTTGATTTATTTAGTATTCAAACATCTCCTGCTTCTTCAGTTCTGCACCTCAGCCTCTGGCAGTTTCAGAGAGCGGCCGCTTTCCCTAGGACAGCTGTAAGCTAAGACAAGTCCTTGTGCTAGGTTCAGATGTGCCTCTGGTAAAAGGACAGTCTGTCTCCAAACGACACTTTTGGGCTGCGTATCTGTATTCCTTTAGTGATTTGCATATCATGTTTATGTACTTAACTTGCCCAGATATATGCTGCTTTTGGTCTGCTTGTCTTTCCTGTGGTTATTGCTATCAGCACTTCCGGTTCAGGTTGTAGGACTTGAGGAGCTTTCTGTTTGTTTCAAGCATCACCACTAACACAGATAGCAGGTAACAGCTCATTTCAGTCACTGCAGTATTTGCCACCAGACATTAAAGAAGTGAGCAGACATAAGGAAATGAAATTAGCTTTCATTTATTCCTCTCACAGACCTTATAAAACTCAGCTGCAGAATCTGGAAAAGAATTAATCCTAAAACCTCTTGTCTAGACTGATCAGCTATGGCATAAAGGAAACATAAAGGAAAAACTCGGTGAGCCTCTCTTTGCCCAGCCCACAGCTTAGTGGCCATATACCACTGGGAATTAAAACACGCTTTAGCTCCAGTGACCCTATGTCCGCCAAGAAGATTTCCCCTGTGAGCCCTGAAAGAGTGAAATGCAAAGTGCTGTGCCATCCTTCGCTACCCAGCAAAGGCTGTGCAGAGCTGCTAAGGAAATGTAGCTGTCTAGGCATGGTGTTTACAAAGAGAAACAATTTTTTGGGGCCCCTGGTCTTGTGTGGTTGCTACAGTCCACAGAGAGCAACGTGGTGCTGGTCTGGAGCCCACGTCCAGCAGCTGGGCTCATTACAAGGAGTGTGAATCCAGATGCACAGCCTGAACTTGTGCTCCAGGCCTCCTGGAGCCCCTGCACACCATGACCATCTGCTATGCAGTATGTCAACAGGGCGTTAACTCCCATACAAAATAATGACACCGACATTTATCAAATAAAGGCAGAATAACCTTTACTGAGGCATTATCTTCTTAACTTTATCTCAGTAACTGGCTACTATCCAAATCCTGGAAAGCACTGAATGTGTTAATTTACCATGAGAACAGGATCAGCACCTAAGAGATACCTTACTGTTTAAAATATGAGACTCTTTTTTTTTTTTCTCTGGAAGACCTGAAGTAGGCATAGAGTTACAATGTTAAATTTTGATCCAATTCATTTTTTTTCTCAGACAGCACTAGGCAAACCTCAGTGTTCTGTATGATCCACTATGAATTCCAAAACTCAGATATATCTATAGAAATGTCTGATCTGGAAACACCGTGCAATGCAGCTTTCTGGAATGTCTTGTTTTCAAGACAGCTGAATGGGAGAGCATGTTATTCACCCTGATATCCTGCTCCTGGAGGTCGTTGAGATGTGAACCCTTCACAAAGCACTCACATTGCCACTGCTGTAACTCAGCAGCGTCAGGGAGACAAAAGGGACGTGGGGGAAATGGGTGTTTTCATCATGGGGTTGTGTCCAGAATCAATATGAAACGCATAGGTACTTTCTACAAAAAATAAATCAACATAATTGTTTACACCTACAAGACTGAGTTGTCCATATTTTTAGCATAATTGTTGGTAAGCTCTATTATTTTTCCTCATTTAGCCAGACTCTTTCTACATAAGATAGGATTTCTTTCAGGTTATAAATGGTTTCATGACTCTTTAAACGTTAATAGAATGGACATCCTGTAAGCTAGAACAACAGCTCTTCCAAACAGAAAGACAAACAAATTGCCTGGGCATAATTCTGGCTTTTAATGCCATCTGTGTTAGAATTTCTGCACTGCTCAAAAATGAGAGAAGGCTAAATCCAGCTCTGGCCATAGCTCTGCTTGGTAGGGCATCAAGCAGAAACTCTTCACCATATCTCAGGAAGATTCGTGGTACTTCCTATCCGATCTTCCCTCAGTCTCCAAAAGCTTCTGCTTAGCTTAAAAGCTTTTCTTGGATTAATATACATTCTCCAGTTTATACAACTTAAGCCCTGTTCCTGCTTATTCAAACCCTGCAGCAAGAAAAACAGTTAGGTCTAATATCTGTCCTTCCCCATCATCTTTAAATTGGAGTGGATTTACCAGGTTGGAGGCTGCAACCCTCATTAACATCACCCAGCGCAATGCACATGTCACGTAAAATGACACGGGAAAAGGTTGTGGTGCTGTGCGCTCCTGCTAACGTCTATCTAGGTTGAATTTGAACTTGCTTGAATTAAAACAAACCTCTTTCATTTGCTGGTACTGATGAAGACTAAGTAAGCAGCGACTGCTGAGACTCAGGCTGAAATGTATCTGTGGCATGGAGTGCAAACTCTTGTTCACAGTTTTTCAGGTGATCTCAGTGAGGCACTCTTAGTTTTCAGGTGACAAAACACTTTCTGGATATTGTCCTGGCCGCTGCCATTTAATTTAAACAACCAATGCATATAGAAAATAGAAGCAGCATTTGCAAGGCAATTCAAACGGCTCCCATTCCACACTTATCTAGAAGGTGCAACATAAGACTAAATCACGTATAGATGAACATAAAGAGTGGAATCCTTACCTGCCCCCCTTTAGGCTGGTATTTGATGTTATCTGTTGATCCAATTTTGGACCTGACGTTCTTGAGGTCAGGTAGAGGCTGATTAATAACTCGTAGCTGCTTGGGAGTGGCTGGGGATTTAGGAGGAGTGCGAATTATGGCAACTTTTTTCTCAGTAGGTACCAGTATGGCAGATTTGGGGGTCCCAGGGGTGTGTGGGGTTCTGGAGTAGCTGGGTGTCCCTGGAGTGCCTGGGGTGCGGGAGGCGTAGCTTGGTGGTGTCCCTGGAGTGATGGCAGTGGAGCCAGGAGTAGTGGGGGTAGAAGTTCCACTTTTTCCTGTCCTGCTACGAATTGGCTCTGATCCTACATGCAAGAAAAAAAAAAAAATCAGCGTTAGAGCCACAGAAATACAGTTCTTCTTCCTTGGGTACCTCCCAAGACCACATGCCTGTGTGCCAAGTGAGACACAGCTCTACAACAGCTGTGCTAGCGCTGGAAGGGCAGACTGGATGTCTGTCTCTGTGTTGAAATCTAACCTTTGGGACTTGATCTGACAACCTGACTAGCCAGTAAGAATGTTGTCACCAATTTCAATGGATTTGGGCATTCAGTTAGAGAGTGGTAAAAATTCTGATTGTAATCCTGAAAGTAAAAGCTCTAAGTGCCTGGCTGCTGCTGGTCACACACCACTGCTGGTAACCTGGTGTCTGCAGCCGAACCCTGGGTGAGCAGCAGTCATAGCTCTGTTAGGTGGATGGGCAGATGTCTCTCGCATTCAATAATCCAGTGAAAGAATGCAATTACAGAAGGCAACCTCGATTAAAAGTCACGTTCTAGTTACATCTGCATGCAAGTTAAAAATAAATACCGTAACATTTTGTAGCAGCTCCATTCGGCATTTACGGCACTGCCAGCCCTGGTCACTGAGCACAAGGATCAGTTTAGCAGTGGCACTGTGCCTTCTGCAGCCAGCTCTGCTTGTAACTCTCAAAGGCAAATAAACAGAAGCTGAGGTATCTCCATGCACTGCTTAAAGCTGAGAATACTCAAGGAGAGAAAGACCAACCCAAATCCCCAGGGCCTGGCAACCCCAGTGCCTAATGGGTGCATATATGTTTTCACCTTTAAAACGCTCAGGAATTATAAATCTAAAGCACCCAGTGGGACCACTGAAAATCTTAAAGTATTTGTTAATGGCTCTGTTTATGTAAGGGTGGTGGTCCAGACCCAATGCGCTGCTGCCCCTGGGGTCCAGGAGAAGCTCTGCTCTACGTGACTTACTAGATGGACTGAACACACTCCACTCTCACCTTCAGTTTCCCTGAACAGTTTCTTTCTTTCCCAAGCAACCCTAAATCAGAACCTTCTCCCTATACCGAGACAGAAAGGCAATTATTTTTTCCACAGCTCCCTGCAGCTCTGCTGTATTTATTTTTCATTCCTCAGCCCTTCACCACAGTGGCAAATGCTTAATGGCCTTTCACTCTCAGTCAGCAGAATGGGCTGCTGTGCCACCTGGAGGTCACTCTGCTTACAGAGGATCTCTGTTTTCCCCTTGGAACATCACCCAAGAATTTCAAAGGACATTTTTTGCATCATTTAATCGTCTACTTCACTTACACTGTCTCAAAAAGGGCCAAGATTGATTTCTGAAGAGAGAAACCAGAAGAATTACTACTGGAAAGCAGAGAGCCACATCCAGGTTATGAGGCCTGGACTGAATGCAAATCTAGCTAGAAGTTCTGGGGGTATTTGGTAAAATTCTCTTTGTCCTGTAATTACTTTTGGCTTGTGATTTGATAACAATGGTCCTCATGAAAGGACTCTGTTGGTTTACTCTCCTAACTTCCCCCAATGAGTGACTCCACCAGCTAACATCTCAACTCTCACCAGACTTTTTACACTAGGATTAGAGCACAGGGAGATCATTGCTGTGAAACAGCAAATTAATGACTATACTATAAGGTTCACTTTTCTACAATTCATCAGAATATTTTAGGTTGCCTGTTCAGGTTTATCTCATTTTTCTCACTGCTGTTTGTAAATGCCCTGTGCTAAATACGTCACCCAGCTCTGAGCTCCCTGCAAAGGCATTTTCTACACAGCAGTCCTAGCTCTGGGCACTGCAGAGCGTGGAAAGGGTAGATCCTGGCCCTGGTTTCAAGCCCTTGCTGCTCAGCACTTGGTATCTGAACAAAAGCAGTCTGTGGGGCTCTGATGTCCAACAGCGTACCCCAGGTCTGCCCTTCTGTGTATAAGGCAGGGGTGCATGATGCTACAGCAATGTGACAAATCTAACAAGGATGGGAGATGCCCACAGCAATAGGAGAGGATTAATATGCAGGAAACATACGGGTGGTCCGTCGTACTGAAGAGGAAAGTGAAGCTGTGAGGGAGAGAGAGTTCTCCTCTCTGTCTCGGTCTCCTGATACACCTCTCCGAGGAGGAAGGATAGAGGAAGGTCTTGGTAGAGAGGAACGCTTTTCAGGACTCTTGCTTACTCCATCCTAATGGCAGCAAAATAAAAAGGAAAGTTTAGTTTTCAAAACTCACTCTCTAGGCTGTAATTTCTCTCAACCTATATAGAGAGGGGGAAACCTCATCCTATGGGCCCCATTTACTACTCACACAGGAACCTGTGGAGATGGACCTCTAATGCTCTGCTTAGCTTCCTTGTGCTTCTTTACTGCATCAGAACACCCAACAGTCACCTTCTGAGCTACTTAGGATAGATACAGATACTCTTGGATCTAAATATGGACAGATTCCACATTTGGTTCTTAAGAAGGAACAAGTCTTTTTTTAGCACAAGTTGAAAGTATAAGAATTCTCTGGAGCTCAGGAGTGAAGTTCCTGTGTGAATTTACCTGCAAAGTAACTGCAGTAGTAGTGCCCAGAATACACCCCACACTATATTGTTAGGTGATGGGTCATTTTTGCATTTTCAGACACTAACTTGTAATTATTTTACTGAGAAAAATTTTTAGCTACAGCTTTTTGAGCGCAGGACTATTACTCCTGATGTCTTATTTCCTTCCATACTCATCTTTTTACTTCTTGAAATCAGCAGGTACCTTCTTTTTACCATGGTTAGAGCAATGGACATGTATGTTAGAATATTTCTGAACTTATGGGATGGGCAGCCAAAGACAGTCTTGCATAAGCAGATAGTTCTCCCAAAGACAAATGTGATGATGGTCCCAACCAGTGAAAGACACACCAAGCATAATGTTACACAGAAAATGGAAGTAAATTGTGAAAGCAGTTTTTAAATGAGAATAGTCATCAACTCAGCAACATGTAGACTTGAAACACAAGTGAAATATAAACATGGGGAAGGGAAGATGGACTGCCAAACATCTCTTTAAATTTATATGGCAACTTCTTTGACACGGTCCCATACATGGACCAAATCTGGTTCCTAGAGCAGTTGGCTTCCACCCTTTCTGCTGGTGATTAGAACTGTAGCCTCCTACACTGGGGACTGAATTTGTTTTCAGATAATATTAACTGGTTGAAAATTACATTTTTGGAACTTGGAGGACAAATTAGTTGCTGTTCTTTACCACTTACCCATGTGCAAATGGGTGCAACTTCTTAGCTGTCAGTGAAGCAGCATCCATATCATCAAGAGAAATGTCCTTCTAGTTATAACTTACTTCACTTATGTTTCCTCTGGAGAATCTCCTAAGTTTTTATCCATTTTGTAGCACAAATCTTGTAGCCTGATAACCAGTTTTCCTGCCACTGCATATTAAGTAATCCCACATAAGCTTTGTGGAGAATTACTCAGATTCAGTGGGTAGAGAATGGGATCCATGGAGTTCACCTACAATCTCAAAGCTAACTCTCTCTACCAACTCTGCTACCTTACCTTAGCATCTGATTTTGAGCAGGGCAAGCAGTCTCTTGGGCCTGCTGAGGAGGGCCGTACAGAGTAACTGTCTGTATCGAGAAAAGTGGCCCTTTTAGTAGTTAATGAGCAAGCTGAGCTGGGTCTTGGAGGAAGCAATGACTTTGCTCTAGACTTTGAGGCAGGAATCTTTGACAAAGAGGCAGTCTAGTCATGAGAAAACAAACAAAAGAAAACACAACATGAAGCTGGACAAAAGGAAAATACATGCAACGTGGACCAAAAACAAACAAAAAAAAAGTCAAGCTATGAATTAATACTTTTCCTGTGTCTCGTAATGGTGTCTACGGAGTTCTGACAGGCATGGAAGTTTCAGTTCTGTGGTGTCTGGGTCTGGACAGAGTTACTGATTCTAGGAAGTGCCTTTTTCTGCAGATGTTATTTTTATCGTGTGTTAATAGGACAGAACTGGTGCCAGGTATGGCATTTAACTGGTATGAGTGCTGGCTGGTTGCATGAAAAGCAAGTGCAAAACTACCGGAGCACCAAGAGATCCTAGTCCTTTAAAACCAAGCTGTGCACTTGAAATATATCTCTCTAGGCTACAGTCAAGAATAAAACCGTGGGAATCTTAAAAGCAAAGCGACACCAGTATCCCCACAATGGCAGAAGGGTAAGACAGTATTGCTTCTTGTGCTGCTGTGTATGCACAAACTCCCTGATGCACCCCAAACACTGTATTCTGTGCATTTGGTGTCACTCTATAGAAATTTATATTGACAAGGCAGAGTCTTGGGATGAGGAAGCCTGTATACGGTTAAAAGGCTAACAAGATACGTCGTTGTGATCAGACACTTGTCTGAGTCTGACTAATGGTAATACCCCATTGAAAGAACAATTAAACACCCATAGGACAGACTGAAAATGCTTTGTTGACACTCAGGAGCACCTAACCGCTTTGCAAAAAAGAATTTCCTTGAAAGACAATACGGCTACTTGCTTAAGCAACATTTTTTTTTCTCCCACATGTATAACTGATACTACAAAGAACAACTGCAAGGCTGTTATCTTTGCAATGTAATCCCAATTCTCTCTGTATTTATACAAGCATGAAGTTACACACAGGAGCAATCCCAAAGGGCCTGTAGTGATGGGATTTGGTACAGAATTACAGCCATGAAAAATCTGGCACTTGATCTACGTCAGTCACCTCAACTTTCTTAGTGTTCAGAAAAGGTGTATGAGTTACTCTTTAGTTGTCTTTATTAGAAAAGGAGAAAAGAATGGGCTGTCCAGCCCTGTTGGGCTACATACCTACCCTACAGAAAACTGAGGCTGGCGGGCTGAATGGCATCCATGACATCATCAACACGATTAAGAGTTGCACAACCATGTAACAAACAATTCCCATCCCATAACATAGCTGAGATTACTTCCAGTGGATATCATCATCCATGCCATGTAGCAAGACAAGAAATTACTTCAAAGGATGGAAGCGCTTTACTAGCAAGAATAAATTCCTAGAATGAGTTTTGCAACATATTTATGCCTCTTTTTAATACGTATTTCACTTCCACTGTCCGAGAACAAAGAGAATAAAACTGGTGAATAATTATTTTACACAGAAACTGCACAATACGTGTTTCTGTCACATCAAAAGGCTTTTTGATTGATTTGTCATTAATTCAATTTATGGGTCCCATCCACTTGCAAAACTTCAGGCCATATTTACAAATCCACTGAGGTGTTTATTGATGCTGAAACTCAGTGGAAGAAGGGGATCTATGTTGGGTGGCTCCAGGAGGAAGACATTCTTTTACTAATTAAGATTCTAGGCACAATATAAAGACCTCGTCCTTTTCTCTCATACTGCATGCAGTGTGCACTGTGAATATGTGCAACTAACAGGGATGCTGAAAATGGACAAGACTGAGAGCTTTCGATGGAACAGCTGGGGAAAAGGCACAATCGTGAGCTAATGCACTGCTCTGAGATGATCACAGTCTAGATCCCCTTGGTGTTACTTAAGGAGCAAGGCACTTTTTAGAATCAGTAACAGCAGCAGAATCTGTCACAACCAGATCAGTGACGTGCTCAAGGCTGGTAGAGTCAGCAAAGAAACCAAATGCCTCGGTCCCTGCCTGTGCTTTACCCAGAAAACTATTCTTATTCCCTGTTAGCAGTACGTTACCTTTGACCTCTTCTAATTCACGTTGCTGGATGTGTCAGCGCCCGCAGGAAAAAGATCTACGTAACCCTAAGACTCAGGAATTGCTGAAGCTAGGATGCAGAAACCTCACTTTATTTCAGAGGTGTTCCTAACACATGACAGATGTGCTCATCATCTCCCTACTACAGGCACACAGCTCCTTCCAGCAGATGGAACTGCTTAGCCTTTCCTGAACTTGTTCTGCAAAGCAGTCTGGAAGCTGTAGTTTGAAGATGGGTAACAAAGCTGACCAGGTTGGATGATCTAACATTACCAGTGGAGTGGAAAAGGCTGCACTTGAAGGACATAAACACTGAAAGTCAGGAAGAAACACAAGAACAAAGAGGGAGAGGTCTTTATAAAATCAGAGAGAGAGATGAGGGAGCCATGACACAGGAGAGGAAATATCCAGGAGCTGCATGACTGTGGCAATCAGAGAAGCGAGGCACCAGGGAAAGAAAGCAAGCAGGGAACAGACTTCAGATCTCTGCTATTACATAAGGGACAGGAATAAGAAAGGTGTGTAGAAAGCAGATCATTTCAGAGAATGATTTTGCAGTGCTTGTACTTAGAGCAGCCCATGAACACAGATGACTCTGAAAATGGGCTAATATTGACTTCTCTTGTGTAAGTGCTGATCATCCCCCAAGAAAAGACAGTAATAAACCATAGCGTTGACTCAGACCAGAAACCTGTCCAGATATTTCTTACGGTACTAACAAAGAAGCTCTAGCAGTTATGAGCTCAAATGGGTCAGACCTGAAAAAAACACATTAAATCCCAGAATCCATGGCTGAATTCAGTTCTAAATTTCTCAGGTTCTCCATAACCTCCAATCAGTTATACTGCTATCATCATTAACGATTTCTTATGATACATAAATAATGTGTAGAACTTTATGAGATGGAGCTTTTTATTCCCCAAAGAATTGACAATCTGGTTAAACAGATGAAACAAATCAGCTGTGGAATATATTAGGATATTTAAAGGAATCCTAAGGAACTTCTCCACCGTTAATGATGGCTAACAATGACAAAGTACTGTCATGTTGCAGATGTGAATTAGCACATGTCAGGGTCGTGTAAGAAATTGTTGCATAAGGGGATAGTGAAAGGAGGCGGGCTTCCTGGGGATTTTGGAGTGATGGGGCAGGAAGAGTGTAGGGTCAGCATGGGAGCAGTGTGGAGACGCCCTGCAGCATCTGCTGAAGGAAACTTGGCAGAGAAGAGCCAGACACCGGGAGCAGAACAGGCTACAGAGCAGGTAACTGTCAGGTTGAAACAGACAGAAATCAGCAGTCCAGGAAATGGCCATTCAGAAAGCACTTAATTGTACATAAAATTCTACTGGCCAGTAACTTCTACAGGCATGACCTCTGCAGGATGCACGCCTGTGCAATGGTGCCTCAGAAGACACGTGGGGCGGTTTCTGCCTCAAGAGTAATCCAGCAAGGTGGCAGTACGAGTCGGGAGCTGCAGAAAGCACCAAGGCACACAGTTCAGCACAGAGGATGGCCTGGCTCAGAACGCTGAACAACACCCAGCCCCTGAGGTCTGGAGCCTGCGTGCCCCTACAGATCTGCAAACTGTCATCATCGACAACTCGTGTCTCTAATTCAGAGGTTATTCAGAAAAGGTGGCTTTAATTACCCTTCTAAATGAATAATGAACATAGCAAACAAATTCTGAGCGGAACACAAATTTTAAATGAAACACACAATTACTTAATGACCGAATTAACACAAAAAGATCTGAAAAAAGGACAAAAGGAGATTATAAAGATGAACAATAAGATGGTTTTACTCACTGAGAGTTTTTCTTTTGCTTGTTTAAATACACCAGGAGCCTGGTTGGTTTCACCACCTGCTGCTGAGAGATCCAAAGAAAGACTTGATAATTAAAAACAGTAATAACAAGCATTTCCACTTAGTACACTTATTAGAACAATTAAATGCCTTGGAACTACTGTGCAAAGAAATTACTTTGCAAATTACTCTCAGCAAACTGATGCAGAAATGTGCCTGCCTTACAAAGGTCCTGTATTCAGCAAACTTGAGGTAAAATGGTATTCTACACATTTCAAACGCATGTTCCTAGAAGTCTAAAAACTACAGTAAAAAGTTCAAGAACTAGTTGAGAACTAAGAGGCTCTAGTGCTGAAGGTCAATCCTCAGACACCTTAGCATCCTGATTTTCAGGACTGTTTTCTAAAACTCGGGCTCCTTTAAGTAATCCACAAATGAAAGTTTTAAGAGAGGCCCCTGAAATCACCACTTTTCAAAACATTAGCCAACATTCCTAATGGAAAGAGAGATTCGCTGTTGAATGATCATCCTAGTTGTATCAACAAGGTAAGTGTGCCGTGGGTCAACGAAGTCCTCAGACTTTAGCAATTGAAATTACATCTAGGACATCAAGTATGTGAATTCAGTATTTCCTTTATCTGATATAACATGGTTTGAGGCAAGCTTTTTCTCTCTAACTTAGATTCCATCCTTATGAAATGTTTTGGAAGGGGGCAGCTTTTTGGAAAGCAGGTTATGAGTTTAACCCCCCCACTGCTGCTCAGGAAGTGATCTGCCACACAAAAACTAGCTGTGAAATCTTTTGGCATCTGTGCCAGGATGCCCTCAGTAAACACAGGAGCAGGACAGCAGTCACAGATGACAATCGTTTCCTGGAAACCCAACTGTCTTCCAGCTGTGAAACCAACCCCAATGCATCGTACAACACAGAAGAAATTTTCTTTTTCCATGTGCAGTTCCCAGGTGTGGTGAGGAGATCCCCGTTTTTCTGCCACAGTTCCCACTCTAGTTCTGCCCTCTTAATATAATTTTTATTTTTCTTTTTCTTTTTTTGATTGAAGGAGTACAAAAGAAAACTTGTGAGGAGGAAAAGAATGTAACTGCATGCTTTGGTTCTTCTGAATTTGTAACAGGGCTAAGTACAGCACAGCCCTCTTGCGTCACGTTTTACCACATCTGTTACTGCTGCTTTGGTCTCTTTTGCATCTCTTCTAAATAATCCCAAATGGCACCTTTCTTCCTTCCCTTGGTGTTCAACCCTAACCAGCCACCGCTCCGAAGCGGCAAGAATAGCTGTGCTGCCTTACCTGAGAGCACCACAGCTTCACCACCTGAACAGAAGATCTCTGCAGGCTCTGCTGCCAGTTTAAATACACAACAAATGTGTTTTACCTCAGGGGGTGACCCCAGAATTGAAGACAAGGAACAGAAGCATATCACATAGCAACTCCTGCTCGTAGCCAGGGAGTTGTCCTGGCCTTGCCACCATAAGCACTCCCTAGTACAACTGCAGTGGCATCTCACAGCCACAGCTACTAACACAACACTAGTTAGACTCGGGTTTCATTCACAGAACTACACCAGTCGAGGCAGAGTCTTAACAACCCTTTCCTCAGAGTTGGCCATGCAGTTTCTCTCTCAAATGGCAAGGATGAGTCTCTTAAAAAGCTGTCCCTTCTCTGTGGATGTGGCACTGTAAGTGACCGGTATTTGACTGTGCTCACCAGCGACAAGGCAAACTTTTTCTGGTGTTAAGGAGAAATAGGGGAAAGATGTCATTTCCTGGGCCACTGCACAGAAAATACAAGCAAGTATTAACTTTTTTTTGTAGATGCTTCTATCTTATGTCTGGACATGTTTCATTTTAGAGTCATAGTAAATGCAACACAGAGGTTTTAACTGACTGCAATACACTCAAGGCTGTATAGATTACACCACCAAGGGATTTTTGGTGGGGCTCCACGAGCCAGGTATCACTAAAGGTGACAAGACCATTCCAAATAGGACACACTAACAGTCAAAACTGGCTTCAAGAAACACTGCTATATCTTACAGAAAAGGAAAATGGGAGAGAGACAATGTCCCTCTCCAGAGGGGATTCCAGATCCTGGAAGGAGCTGGATGACTGGCTCAGGCTCAGGGATATATAGGTTAACATATGGCTGCCTACACTCTTAAGATATCACAGGATATCACTGCACTCTTCCTCAGGGCCTCCCCTCAAGTCCCATCAGTATGTATTAAAAAGGTGTGGTAGAAGAAAATAAGGGATACTGTGAATTTTCCAGCAACACTGAGTGTGGTGAAACAGTCTAAGAGATATTTTTGTTCACTTTGTGGTGTGGTTCAAGGTCCTCTGCTTTAGAGCCCAAACTTTAAAGTTCAACCTGCGTTACTGAAAAAATCATGATCAATCTGGGTCCATCATTTTGGTTGCTGTCCATCTCAGGATCCAAATGCACCAGGAGGTTGTTTTTGTATGACATTTCCCACTTTGACTAATACACCTGCTTCTCTACCTATTGGAGCGAGAGAAAAAAAGCTCTGGCAGTTGCCAGGCAGCACGCGTTCAGGGTGCCAGGCAGATTTCCTTACGCAAGTCCACCAGTATGACTCAGGTCTCTCCAGGACACTATGGGCCAGGAGAGTTCAGAGGAGTTAGTGGTAGAGTACCTGAGGGCAAGACAGCACTGTCCACATGGCTGTAGAAGTGCAGACAAAGTTGAGAACACTACAAAGCTGATGCTCTTCCCCCCCATTTCCATCACATTGAACCCGTTGGGTCTTTTGAAACAATATGGGATTTATGGGTCATAACTTCTGAACTGATCAAGCTGTGCTTCAGCAAACAGCAAGAGGTAGCAAGAAGAGTTGTTTTAATCCTTTTTTAAAATTCCTCACTCTTGGGTAATTCTGGCCCAGGGTGCAAGTTAGGACAGCCCAAAGACTGTGAACTGAGGAGGTGCCATCACTTCAGCACAGAGGAGCCTGGACCAGCCTTTCCTCCCCTGGCTCCATTTCTGGTGAGGAGAAGAAGTAAAAGGACCAGATTCCCTCACAGGAACAAGGCAATGGAACTGAGTATTTAGTTCTGTTGTCCCAATGGAATACAACCAGGAGACAATATATGCTTCATACAGCTGCGGCATGATATTAAAGCTACCCTCGCACCACTACCCTTACTAGTATTTTCACTAGTCAGACCTCCATATTGAGACTGGTCTCAATTTAGAACCAGAGTAATTGGTGCAAAACGGGATGGGAACGACTTCTTAGGGACATTTTTGGTACTGCGCTGATAGGATGGGTAATAAATTCTGTTCTTAATTTCTAAGCCATGAGAAGAGGCCTATGTAGTTCTGCATTGCTGTGCATGGTTCTTCTCATAACAGCCCTGGTTTCACTCCTGAACAACGGCACTGCAGCATGCAACTATGTTCCATGACAGAAAACCCGGCCACTGTTAGCAACTTTTTGTGAGATCACCAGAAAAGTCAAGACGTTCATCTTGCCATCCTGCACTCACAGTAACAACAAACAGTAGGATGAAAATGCTGAAAGTGTTCTTTTTGGTCCTCTAAATAATGATACACCTAGAAAGATACAACAAGAATCATTTGTTCCGTCCTTTCATCTTCTGCTACCAAATATTAAGATTTTTGCTTGGAATGCACTCGTAGTGTGAGCCCAGATTTCTTCTCTCTCAGCTTCATGCTGCATGTGGCCGGATTCCCCCTGTGGATTTTGACTGTACAGCATAAACATCAGTGACAGATTGGGAAGTGTCAATGCAGATAACATCAATCAACAAAATATAAGTCTGAAACACTTCTTATTATGCATGAGAGTAAAAAAGCAAAAGAATGGAAATGCATACCATGGTTTAAGCTGTCAACATTTTCCCACCAGAAAAAAAAAAAAAAAGCTTAATTAAAAAAAAAATAAATAAAAAGAACAAAATGATGAGTTGAGATTCCTACAACACCACACTATAAGCACGATGCCAAGTTACAACCACAGCACTTGGAGGTCCAGGCAATGACAAGCATAAATGATCATGGCGTCCATTAAAGAAACAAACACATACCAGGAAAGAAAGAAAATAAAAATGATACAAAGCACTAAAAAAGCAATTCTATTTGTGAAGACTGATATTCTTGGAGGAGAAAAATAAAAAAATAGAGAAGCTGCTATAGCCATGAGATTTACAAAAAAACAAAATGTCTATGTTTGCCAGCCACATTGCATAACTGAACAGAACGCAGTCACCTGTCTGCTTCCGTTTAACACAGGAGAGATGAGTTGGTCTAGTATATTTGATAGCAGGTTTTAAAATGATTTTCCTGGAGGGAGAGTGGGCCTGAACTTCAGTTTTTTTAGCAAGTTCAGCTTTCTTATACACTGCTATGGACAAAAGAGACACAAGAACATAGAATCAGGAAAAAAAACCAGCAAAACAGTTTCATATGACAATAGATCAAGTGGCAGGCCCACTGCTCCACAACTCCAACCCCATGAGTTGCTTCTACTGGGGTGAGCAAATCCTGCTTCGGAAGAGGGGGAACACCAGTGCGTTAACCTCAGACCTGCTACCCAGTG
Organism: Eurystomus gularis; assembly: GCA_013400335.1. NCBI lineage: Eukaryota > Metazoa > Chordata > Aves > Coraciiformes > Coraciidae > Eurystomus > Eurystomus gularis. The sequence goes on along the minus strand of VZZY01006574.1, from coordinate 426,586 downwards.
TCAGTGGGGATGCCTCCAGTGAAACGGGGCCGGTGGAGCAGTGAGCCTTGCACGGGGCTTTTCATATAGTTGTACAACGTCTCATTAAAAAGCACTACCGTTAATACTATTAAGGTGCACATCATCTACAACAGAGTAACGGGATAGTACTGTACAATAGTAAAGAATAATCAGAATAATAAAAAAAGATATATTGTAATAGGGAGTGTTAAATGAACCTTTTTTCCTTCTCACTTCATCTCTGGAGAGTGTGCTAGGTTCCTTTTTAGCTATTTTCCTTTCAGGAGTGGAAATCCTGCCTCTCCCAGTTTTAAAAGGTTTCTCTTTTTTATGCTTATCGAGAGATGGTCTTCGCAATTCTCTCTCTGCCTTCTCCTCTTTAGGAACAGTCTCTAACTGCTCAGTCATGATGCTCCTATCATCATCTGTAGGATCAGAGCAAATCATAACAACAAACAAAAGATTAGTAACAGATGTTAACAATACTGCCGTGGAGCAGGGGAAAAATAGTTGGAGACAGAGCAGACGGATTAATAAAAAAAGGCAGACTATTTTACTATTTTTCTGAAACATGCTGAGATTACTATTACAACTATAATAATTTTGCTTCTTGATCATTATGATTTGGAAGCAAAAATATTTAACAGACAAAACAGAAAGGATAATGCACACCTTGAGTATCTGCCCAGAGACTGTCTGTGTCCATGATGGAGTCATCGATTGTTGTTTCATCTTTGTAATCATCACACGTCTCTGTCTTGTAGTCGGTGAGCAGGATTTCTTCTCTCTGGGGTGAAGCAGGAGCTTCTGGGGAGCCCTCCTTGGGCTCAACTTGAATGTCAGCCATGTCCTCAGCCTCCAGCTCCTCTTCAGCCTGGGAGTCCCCTGTTTCGATGTCTTCCTGCTGAGCAGCAGCAAAGCGCACACTGTGAGAAGCAGATTCACCCTCATCAACTGTTGTCTGCACCACTGTGATAAAGTCATCCTCTACTGTCACCACTGATTCAATAATGCCTTTCAGTTCAGGCACTGCTTCTGGGCTACCCCTGGCTAGCATTTCTTCAGCAGTAGGTTTCCCAAAGTCTACTTCTGGGGGCATTTCTGATAGAAAATGCTGTTTATCCTCTTCTTTTTCTTCCTGCCCTACTTCTACCTCTTCTTCCTCATGTTCCTCCCCTTTTGTGGCCCCAGCTGTCACCTCACATGGCAGCAGTTTTTGGATTTCCTCAGGTTTCACAGCTGTATCAGGAATCTTTTCAGTTCCTTCTGCAGGCTGTGGTATGCTCTCCATCTGAATCTCGGCAGGCTCTTCCTGAAGAGGCTCAGCTTTTGGAAGCTGGAGCTCCATAGAAGGCTCCTTTGCTGGTAACTGTGCAGGCACCTCTTCCCCAGACACGGGAGGTTTTGAAGGTTCTGGTTTGATATCCTCTGCTTTCAAGGATTCTCCATTCAAACCTTCTTGAGCTTGATCATGCTCTCCACTAGATTCATAAGATTCCTCTTTATCAACTGCCTCTTGATGTACCAGATCAGGCTTAGTTACTTTTTCCTTAATTTCTGTTTCTGACAGTTTGATGCTGTCCTTCACATAACTAGGCTCGGTCTTGGAAAGTACATCTGCATCCACTGCTTCTCTGGACAAAATGGTCTGATCTTTCTGCTCAGTGTCTTTGTGTTCAGGCTCTGCTCTTTTAACAGAGACTTTATCCTTCCCTGAAGGGATAGTAACAACTTCATTCATCTTGATATCTAACTGACTCTTGTATTCTTGGTCAGCTCTCCTTGCAGCCACTTCCATATCGTGCTTTATAGCATTGTAATCTGGTTTAATTAGAGCTTCTATCTCAGCTATTTCAGGAACAACACTAAGAGTCTTCTCCTCCTTCTCCATCAACACAGAAACAGCATCCTTTTCTACTGCTATCTCTGAGGCTGATATCCTGCCATACATGGTGTCATCAGTTATATGGACTTTATCAGCCACATTTTCTTCTTTCATTTCTAAGATTGCCTCAGGTCTTGTTTTCTCTGGCTCAGCACCTTTAATGGGATAGACATCCTTAGAGTCCACTTGATCTTCACTTTTTTCTAGCACAGTATGCAGCTTCTCTTTTTTCTCCTGCTCAAAGTCCCTCGCCAGGACAGACTCACCAGCACCGTGCTGACCTAAGTCTTTTTCACTGAGGAATTCTTCTTTAGATTTTTCAGCTGCTGCCAACTTCACTTCTATTAAAGACAGGTCAGGAGCTAGGCCACGTCTCAGTTTTTCATCTGCGCCTTCATAAAAGGGACAGGTTTCGCTTGTTAAATTCTCACTGTCCTGAACTGGAGAAGGGAGTGGGACTGTGTACTTATTGAAAACACAGTAGCCCAAGTCTTCTAGCTGACTTTCAGCTTTTAGAGTTACGTGGTTTTCATCTGTCACAGGTGGCAGGGCTGTGCTGCTGTCTTCCACAACAGTGTCAGAAGGAGCTGACTTCTTTTGTGCCACCTCAGCATCTGCACTCACGGAGGCTAATCTAGATCTTGTCCCCGCTAAGTCTAACATTTCAGGCAGGTCAGGAGCCAGGACAGCCCCATTTTTGTAATAATCTTTGGCCAGGAAAGGGGATTCGGCCAAGGTCTCGGGCTGGACTTTTTCTTCTGCCATTGCTTTTTCTTCTTCAATGTGCTCATCTTCCTCTCTACTATCAATGGGGAAGCAGGGGGCCTTCTCCAACGCTGGTGTGGTTGCTGGCAAGTAGTCATCACCTTCATCCATACTTCCACTAGTGTTGGTTAGAATATCAGAAGCGAGGGGAGAAAGATCATGTGCACGACCAAAGCTAAACCCTAGAGCTATTGAATCCAGGCAGGACATGGGCAAGTTAATAGACATACTTCTCTGTTCAATTGCAGATCTCCCCCCAAGTCCCAAGCTCCTGCTCAGAGTTAGGTCATCTTTATTTTTACTGTGGAGTTCTCTCTTATCCCCATAGACTTTGGGGTCAATAGTGAACATTCTTTCTGTTGGGGAACTTGGTTCTTCAGACCTGTCTGGTGTGAAGCTCTGAGCCAGGGTACTGTACCCCATTTCATGAGCAGGCATGCTCTGCTGCTGATCCATTTCCCTCTGTAACTCTTCCTCCTCTTCCTCTTTATCTTCAGGTATTAGGCGATGTGTCTGATAAGGCTCATAGACACTCTCTTTAGTGTCACTTAGCTCATAGTAATCGCTGCCTTGTTTCAGACTGTCTGCTTTGAAGGCTTCCTCTTTTAGAGCAGAGGTTTCAAAATACTTCGACATTCCCGATCGATCCTCCTCTTCCTTCATCTGATGAGGGGCTGAAACACTTGTCTTATCCTCCTTGGTATCCTTTTTAACATCTTTCTCTTGAGAAGCCTCTAGAGTAGGAGGCTTTTCAGTGGTTAAGCTTGGTGCCTCAGGGGCTTTCTCTGTTGTTCTGGATAACTGAGTGGTATCAGGGTGCTCTGCTGTTTTCTCAAGGGTCAGCTCATGGCTTAACTTGGCTGGGGGTACCTCTGTGCACGGCTGCACCTCCTTTTTCATGTCTATTGTTGCTGGCAGCCCACTTCTGTCCATTTCTTTTTCTGCCTTGAGAATATCAGGCGACTTTTTAGCTTCATCATCCTTTTGAAAGTCTGTTTTGTCTAGGGAAAATGTCTTAACTTCAGGTTTTGTAGTAAATTTACCATCATCTAATATTCGAGCCTCCCCTTTATCATAGAAGTCGTACCTTTCTTCCTCATCACTCTCATCCTTGGTCATGTCCTTTTCCTCCCCCCACGCAGGGATTTTTGGGGTGCTTGGTGTTTTCAGGCCATCTACAGTTATCGCTGAGACATCTTGCAGAGCTAGTGTCCTGCCTCTCTGCATCTGTTCATCTTTAGTGAGATCTTTGGCAAACAGTTGGTCAGGAGGTTCCTGTTTTGTTTTGGAACTGTCTTTGAGTGGAAGCTCCTGGGGGACAGCAGGAGATGGGCCTGAAGGAAGTTCACTTCTGGCTGCCTTGGGTTCTGATAGCAATTGAGAACTTTCACCATGGCTGATGGCAAGATCTTGGACATCTTTAAGGTCATCTTTCAATTTCATAGAAATAACTTGGTTGGATGATGAGGGCACATCTGCAGTCCTTTCTTCTGTTTTGCTCCCTTTAGGCAGTTCGAATGACAAATCCTTTTGTTCTTGAGAAGCAGGAGGCTTGGCAGGAGGTTCTGCAAAACTGGCTTCCTCCTTTTGTGAATCAGTTTCCAAGATCTGCTCTGATACAGGTGGAGGCATTTTTTCTTTGTCTTTGCTCTGTGAATCCATTTTATCTATAGCCTCTGTTTTTGCTGGCTGTGGAACTAAGGCATCATGTTTAGGTTGCTCACCAGTCTTACTGTCTTTCCCAGATTCACGTTGCTTTGTGTCTAACGGTTCTGCTGCGAAAGGGCGTGCGCCCTCCTGGACACGGAATTCCATCTTCGTGGCTGTAAGTAAATCTGAAGTAGTTTGTTTGGGTTTTATGACAAAATTATTTAAAGCACTTACAGGCAAGCAGTCATGTGGCTTACAACAACACCTTGGTATGAATGATGGAAAGGAGAGGGAGAGAGATGCAAACATGCAGTAAGGCCATCCACCTAGAAATCTGCTTTGAAGTGTTAAATACTAGTTTCCTTTCAATATATGAGGTTTTATAGTGAAAATGTGAGTTGTACACATATAAATGTGTGACCACTGAAATGAGATGATTTCGTACGAATTCTTCATCTTCATGGTTTGTATACAACAGCAAAACCACAAGTAATCCTCACTTCATCGGTATGATTTGCTGGCTCTAGCCTGTGTTAGTTTTGTGTTAGTCAGGTCTGCAAGATTAACTCCAATCTATGGTATCTTTGTGTGTTGCTGACATTTAAAACATGCATAGCTATACATTTCTACATCTTCTTTATGTTTTTCTTCTACATGCAGCCTCAACTAAACAAATAATGCATACAAAAGGCTTTGCAAGCATCAGAAGAGGCTGGTTTTTTAATTGTACCAACTTTTGACATTCATTCTTTGGCAAATGACAAATCTCACTGCTGTCATGAAACCAGTATGTGTAAATCAACAACAGAGCTATTAATAGTCTCAGATCTTGAAGGTCTGGTCTTCAAAACGGCCATGTTTCGATGACAGTAGATCAGGCCCTAATTAAGCTAATTTGAAATTACAAATGCTACTCTTACAGTCTGCCGCTGTATTTTTAGAGAGTAATACGTAGGTAAGTATTTTTGATACACACGCTGTTAATAGCTTGATCTGGTTTTATTCTATGGAAAATAATGATTCCTGTCATATGGAAATCTTCCTGTCATGCAAAATATGAAGACGGATACTGCAGAATGTGGCAGAACTTCCTGCAGTAATCTCTAAAAAATGTTTTATGAGTTTTTTCTAAAGCTTGTTATAACAAGCGTTGGGCCAACTCTGAATCTCCTCATATTTGATTCAAGTCCTCAGAGCCATCTTTTTGCTCTGATGAGCCTGAATTTTTTAGAATAATTAGTATCAAAGTATTTGTCATTCTTTAAATCTTTGCATATGTTAACATCTAGTCAAAAAAGCAACTGCCATTCTAAACTCTATGTGTCTGCAACTACAGCAGTTCTGCTCCTTTCTGTTTCTACACTTGGTGACTGACTTGCAAACCCTACGAAGTATAAAATATGGCCATTGAGGTGATGTCATCCTCGTTTCATAGAATTAAAGAGCTAGATACTGAGTTTATGTATCCTAACGTGTGTCTTCCTGCGGTGCAAATGAACACCAATAGCATCAACTAGTATGAATAATCAGAATAATATTCAATGATCTTTAGCTGGGCCAGCCACAACACCAGCCTCCAAACGCAGCGTTTCTTAGCCGGGTAGTGACTGCGTACGTCACTACTCCAACAATGTGTCTTTACACCTTGTTGCACTGGCTGAAGAGAAATACCATTAAAAGGAAGATCTTGAAGGCTAGTTCTTGGGTACTGAGAGACAACTGATTGCAGTACGTTTTGTTCAGTAAGCAGACCAGAACTTCACCCTGTGCACCCAATCCTAAACCTCCCTAGGAAGGCAAACATCCCAGTGGAAGTGATGGAGGTTTTGCTTTGAAGGGCACTCCAGCAGGGTTAAACATTTGTAGTAAGGTAGGACACACAAAAAACCAGAGTTCTGGCAATGACTGGGAGGAGAGGTGGGCTGCAATGAATGGCAAGGATATGACGTAAGAAGCAATAGCTTTAGGGAAGCTAAACCAGAATGCACTGAAGCACACACACACAAAAAAAACCAACAAAAAAACCAAACCTGCACACTGCAAATGAAAACATTTCTACAGTTTAAGCCTCTTTATGTCATAGTCAAAGTCAATAAATCTACTTTTTGAAATAAAAGCAGATGAATCTCTGCACCAAAAAGCAAAAAATATACACAGATAGCAATGTGACTGGCAAACACATCTGAGATGGGGGAAAAAGGCTTACGCAGAGGAATCGGCTCAGCTGCAAAGCATACTTTATCATGGCAAAGTAAAAAAATCAGGAATCAGCCGCAGTGGTGGGAAACCATGTTGTCATACAGCACCTATGCAATCATGTTATCTGCTACACACTCTTCAAGCATAATAACAAGAGCAGTCATACTAATAAATGGGAAGAACAGGAAATGAAGCAGCCTTGGAAAGCACTGGAGAAAGCTGGAGAAGGATTCACCGGCAGCAAACACATGCAAACCTAAGCAGGACACACCTTCCTCGGCCGAGGAAGGGGAAGTGTCTTTCAGGGGTGTTTCCGCCACAGCGGTTACACTCTCCCTGCTGGATGCCACACTTGGCACTTTGTCTTCGTGACACACTTTGGCCTCCAAATCAGAATCCGACTGACCCTCACAGAGGCCCTTTGCCTGGTCCGAAGGCTCAGTGGGCCCATGCTCTTTCCCCAGTTGCTTCCCAGGAAGAGCACCAGGTTTCGCTTCCACAGCCATTGGCCTCTCTATTGGTTCTTCTTCTTGGGGATGGAAAAAGGAGGTGACATCAACACCAACAGTAAACACCAAGCACAAAGCTCAACAGGACTGCTTTTACATAACACTTTCAGCTCTGAACACTTCGGATTTAAGTGTGTCAAAGGACCGCTAGTATCCAGCCCATTTTATTCACTGCAGAATTGAATTTTCCTTAGGGAAAAACAGCAAACCAAAGCAAAAAACCTGCCTCCCCCAGAGAAGCATGTTTGCGCTGTAAGACGAGAGCTGAAAGTGTTTTACAGGTATACCTCTCCCAAAAGATGACTGTGGGTCAAGTATTCATTGCAAATGGAGATGGTATTGAACGATGGATGGCTCTGACAGCATCAATGCATCAATGAGCTCAAGGTATACTGAAATTTTTCTGATAAATGTGCTGTTTAATCCAGTACAAGACATTCCATCGTGGTGGAGGAAGGTATGAGGCATTCATTTCTTTCCACTGACCTTGGCAATACTGACTGCTAAACGCTAGCAAATCAATCTATCGCATCAATCCTAGATTTGGCAGAATATTGAGCCACTTCCACAGTCTTAATAAGCCTTGTGGATGGCTGATAACTGGTGGTTTCACAAGAATTCAGCCAAGACGCCTACCATGAGTGGGTTTATAAACAACTCCTCCCTTAGGCTGCCTGACACCTGAACTATGTATGTAAAAATCACAGTTTTCACACAAGGACTCTCAGTTGTGTTCTCTGTGTGCCCAGTAGCCCCCAGGCTCCTTGTCACCAATTAAGTGAAAGAAACCAATGAGTGCAATTTAACTATTTGTTCATCTGAATTTCTAAAATGCCCCACTCAGCCTGTGGGCTGTTATTACCAGTACAGCAGTATCAGGAGCAGTCTTTACTCATGCCATGGCAGAAGAACGATTAGAAAAGTCTCCATTGTGGACTGTACTCTTGTCATTGCTTCTCAGGCAGAATATTACTGTGCCCCATTAGTATCCCCTCTGATAGAAGTCGAGATTAAGCGTGAAACCTTTGATTCAGTAACATACTTAAGCAGCTGACCAGCAGCCATGCTGCAGTCAACCTGATGACCTCCCTGGGTTTAAAGTGTGTCTCATGCTTAAGGCCTTTCCTGAATCAGACGTAGAACAAAGTGGTTCTGAATCTGGAAGTGGCTGGATGCAGCCTCTTGGTATTAAAATAAAACTTCTTTAAAAGGGCTTGATTTTTACTCTGATTTGGCCCAGTGAAAACCAGACAATCAACCATCCACTTCAGTTATGGCCTTATGACTTAAGGAACACAAACATTATTTGAGGCTGAGAAAATATCACTGTGTAAAGTACAGCACGTTATTAATAACATATAAAATGTAATTAAGCTTAGATACTATATCTTAAATGAACAGAAGTCAGAAGATTCAGAATCAGAACTGGACTGATGCCTGAGTGTTACAGAGATCATTACACATGGGCAGATTGTAAAAGTAGCCTGGCAGAACAGCAGGTCTCCAGCTACAGGAAGACCTGACTTGAATAACTGGCTTTACTTGTCTTTTCCCAACTGTATGTAATTTTGTGTGTGCATCCCTTTCAATTAAAAATTCTTTAAGGAAAGCTTCTCATTTCACTTGGACCTATTTCAGGTATACACCTCCATTTCCTGAGACACTTCACATAATGCCACCTGCTTAAAACTAATTACTCAAAAGCAGAACATTATCCCTGACTTAAGGAAGGACTCCTACAGCCTCCCTTTGTGCAGCAGACTCTCTCACTGCTGGCTTATAGGCAGCACAAGTGAGGAGGGCTGTTTCATAATGCCTGTCTTCTCACTGATGATCCAGCTTATTTCCCTAGATTTTTTTTTTTTCCCCTCATAGATGTTCCCAGACCTTCTATTTTCACCAGAGGTAGATTCGTACGACTGAAAAGGAAGCTGGCCATGCACTAACCAATCCAGGAGTGCTCTAAGTACAGCTACAGGCACCCAGCTAGAGTATGGCCAGTCCTGTGATCTTCTCTCTCCTCTAGCTTCAGGCAGACATCCTGACTTTAACAATAGCAAATTATTAGCATTGATCTCTTTCTGGTGCTGTTGCAGTATTAGGTTCTATTTTCCTGTTAATTCTGAACCACTCCAGTTTTCTTGAAATGACCCCGTGAGTATTTTCAGGGACACATTTCCACCTTCCTGAGACACAGAGGGTTCAGTACTGGTTGTAATTTCAGCTCCTGTGTCCCAAGATTGAGTTAGTCAAAGGCTGCGAGATGAAACATGATCAATTTTGCCTTGGAGAAGAAGTCAGCATTCCTGTTAGTTACTGAAATAGATTCTTCCTTGGTTCCTTGAAAGCCGATTCACTTCTATTTAACTCCCACTGTTAAAATAATACTTACTGATGTGCTCAGGCCATAGAAAAAGGGGGTACAGATACACAGAAACAGTCAACTTTTCCCTCCCTGTTTGCAGTCAGCTGACACAACGTTAACTGGGTGTATCCACAAAACAACTGGATCTCAAACACGACCCAGCCCTGCCTGAAGTCACCTCTGTATACTGGGGTGCAACGGATTTCCTTTGCCTTCCACTGCTATCTTTGGCATAGACGTGGGTTTCTTCCCTCACTGTGTTAACAACTGACTTACCTCCAGTAACCAGCTTTTGGCCTATTTTGCACACTGTTCTTGGCAGTACTTTGCTGGCACAAGGAACAAATGAGCTTACGCGTCTTTTAACTAGCTGCTCCTTTTGCTTCTGTTATAAGCTGGGCCAATAGACCAAGAGCCCTGATTTAAGCAGGGACCGTGGTTTCACTGACCCCAAAGTTGCATCCGTTGCTCACGCTGCAGCTTCACTTTGAGATGGAGAGACTCTGGAGGGGCGTCGCTTCCATGTGGGGAGAAAACACAGCTAGGTTTCCCTCCCCAGAAAGCAGCAATCCCAGGCACATATATAATGGAATGGATGGCAGGTGGGTAGAGGGGAAGAGGAACAAAATGGGACCATGCTCAGTTCACCTTCATCAGGGCCCAACAAGACCTCTCTGCTCTTCACTGTGGCACTGGGATGGGTACTAGAGCCAGTCCACTCCGAGCTGAACAAAGGGTGTTCATAGTACTCCTCATCTGAATTGTAGGGCTCATCATCGGGCACAGACACTGAAATGGAGGGGGCCAGGTGTTTACACCACTCCCTGCTGGCAGCAGGCCCACAGCCGGGGCAGTGCTGTAGCGGTCCCACCTTATCCTCCGCCCCTTCATCTACAAATAGACACACACAGACAAAAACTGCAGGACAGACAGACAGACAAAGAGAAGACAAGACAGGATGGACGCGTGCACTAGCAACATTAGCCACGGTGTCATACTGCAGCGGGGATGAAATCAGCCAGGCTCCAGGTTAACGCCGGATGGAGGAAGGAGGCAGCTGTGCATTTTAACACACGGGCCGTGGATGTGGCGTTTCCCACAGGGTTAATGAACACTGGAAACCAACTGTCAGAATAAGTGAATTTCAAAACTATATATACACTCTATTTAGAAGAACACTTACTGTAGACAAACCACATCTCACAACTTGCGCTGAAACTGGTATGTATTCCACAGCTGACTGACTGTATTAAAAACCTCTGAAGTATCTCAACACAGTTGTATACCTCAGTCATCAAGTGGAGTACTTGAAAGTGTACATTTTAAACTGAAATTAAAGTCCTTTAATTAAAAGGCAAACCAGCTTACACTTGGTCAATGGTGCTTTTATTTCTCATCGTATCTATTTCAAAATTCCCCACTTTCTTCTTTTCCCTATAAGTAACACTTAAAACAACCAACAACTCTCCTTCCCTAAACAGCCAGCTACCTTTTTTTCCTGATAAAGGCCACATAAAGCTGCTCACAACAATCTCTGTTAGCCCTAGATTTTGTGCTGTTGTGTCATGTTTCTGTGGGTGAACCAGCTCCCACCTCGGTGTTTGCCAGTGCTTTGGAATGACAGCTTTATTCACCCGTCACTGTAGCATCGCAGATAATCACGTCATCATCTTGGGACTACACCAGCTACTGACAGCTACAGGGAGGGGGAGCTTGGGTTGTATTTTGCAAGACAAAGAAAAATAACACTGCCCAATACAAACGACACGCCTACCATTTGATCCACAAACCTAAAGGGGAGATGTGAGAGCCTGTGCCCTCTCACCATGAACAAAGCTGTGAAAAACTAAACATCTAGTACTGGAGAAATATGTTTAAGCCCATTCTCTGTGTATGACAACTGACAGTCGGACACTACGTTCACGGGGTGCCTTTAGCAGCTGCAGCTATCCCACTGGATTTCCTACTAGCTTCAAGAACAAGCCTACGCCTGGTGTCCCTGGCTTTTCTCCAGGCAATTACAACTTAGAGTGTTTCCCCAGGGCCTCCAAAACTTTCCTCTCAGATCCAAAGCACTGAGTCAGGAAGCAAAGCTTCAACACAGGCAGTGTAACCGACACTAACCAGACCTCTGTGTGTGACCCAAAACCAAGATGGCTCATGAATGCTGCTGTAACTACCATTACCCAAGTCTTGGAAAGCAAGTTTTATCGAAACCTATTGCATCTACAAGAGCTCTAAGGTTTCTCCTTGTAAATAACAGTATGTTTTAAATTTATTTCTATAGCACATTGTGACAAGATAACATCTGTGTCTTTAAAAAAGCACTCTCTGCTTTCTGCAGCAACACGGCAGCATGTAATGACCCGTATTTCTTCCTCCTAGGAGAAGAATGCTGCACTATCAACCCATTCAGGCTCAATCACCCACAAAAAAGGAGGAAAGATTATTAATCGACGGCAATATTAGAAGCTCCAGTATGTATCACAGTGCTGAAAAAGAAAGATTATCCATGTTTAAGACTGTGACAGTCACGGCTGGCGGCACGCTCTGTGCACCTGCACACATGCGCAAACACCACCCATGGAACGGAGTTCAAGAGAACCATTCTCACAATGTATTCCAGGGCACAAAGAGTGCCTGAATCACCGGTGGTTTAGCTGCTTCACTCTTGCAGCAGAATCCAAACCCCAGATTCAGGGGTTTATGCATGCTTAAAAAAAGGTAGGTGGAAAGATAAGCCAGCAACCTGCTTCTGTCAAGCGGGAAGCTCTGCAGAGCGCTGCAATAGGAAATGCCAAACACAGGGCTGTGCCTGAGCTCCCCACCTTTCCCACGGACTTGAGAGCCAGCAGCCAGGTCGCAGGGGAAGCATTTTGATCCACTTGCATTTCTTCTCCATGGAAGCTTCTGCAAAGTTCACTGACAGATGTGAAGGGGCTCATGGTTTGCAAAAGGCTACTTACAGGGGGTGAGAGAGAACAGGCATCGACTACCTCCTAAACCTGAGAAGATTCAAAACTACAACTCCTGCTTCTTTGCAGGGTGCCCTCACAGTAGTCCATGTGTTACTGTGGACAAGAGCAGAAAGGTTTGATATGCTTGTCACCTCCTCTGCTGGAACTGGGACATTGCAGAGAAGAGAATGGAAGGTTGATACGGCCAAAACAGAACATGGAGAAGAAGGATGTGCAAAAGGGGATTTTCTCCTTCCAGCTGTGGGTCATATTTATCCAAGGGCTATTGAGAAGTAAAATGCATCAACAAGAGTGAAGCTGAAAACCCAGGACATCTCTATAATGATGCAAACAAGGCTGAAAATTCCTTATTTACAGGCTCTGAATGGATTGTAGGCAAGAACATACAGGTCCCACCTCTGCTCCTTAGAACCACAGTAACTGACAACAGTAAAAATACCTAATACAGATTATTGTGATGGCCCACAATCATTAGGAGTGCAAAGTCTGGTATTATCTGAGGTTGTTATGTCTGTGGCTATTATGGATTTACATTATTTGTCAATTTTAATAAAAATATTTTTGAAATGACTGCAAATAATTTCATTAACAGGATAATGACGTCTTTAAAGCAGGATATGCTTTTATTTTGGCAACAAGAAAAATCCTTTGTTATTTTAGCCCCTTCTAATAGTTCTTTTTCATCTACAAAGCATGGGGAAAATCCCCAACATATTCTGAAGTCCAAGATTAAAATCCCTTCTCACGAAGCCTAATTCTGCTTTACTTTCCAGGTATCTTTTGAAAATGCCTTTCAAGAAGTGATTTTCACTGTGAACAGATCCATTTTTACAGGACACTTGGCTCCCTCCAGTTTGCAAAATATTCTTATTTGGTATATAAGCCTGATCTGAAATGGCTATTTCAAAATGGAAGACAGTCTATAAAAGGCATTCTTCTATCTTGTAACATTTAGAAAAATTTTTACAGGAAGATGTTGTTGACTGTTGTCAAACAGCGCAGAGCACAAAAGAAATGCCAAGTTGGCAAGAGAATATCGCATCAGCCCTGCATGACCAGATACAGCTGATAAAAGGATTAGACGGTGCTAGGGAAAATTTCATTTCCTGAGCAAAATTATGTTACTATAGTTGAAATAAATGAAATCATTTCAATAAGGTAAATTAGTTATCTTACCTTCTGCAGCAGTAAAAAGGGACAGGCTCATTTGAATGTTTTTCTGCAGCCAAATGTAATGAAGAAACCTCCATCCACCGACTCCCTTCTCTCATGAAATACACTTGACCCACAAACCTCTCTGTCTTTCCTACCTTTTTTTTTTTTTAATTTGTGTTTGCTGCATGGCTGGCCACATCCACCTTTGTCATGTCTACAGCAGTGATCTCCTTCCTACTATGACTGAAGGAAGCCTCTTCTGGATTCAAAGCAATGCAACACACACTGACAAGTGCATTAGGAAAATGTTCTACGGGGCGGGGGAAAAGGAGGTCTGAGGTAGATACACACACCAAACGCTGGACTTTTTGGTTCAACAACTGTAGAATTGGGTTAAATTCATCAATTGTATTCCACTGAGCAGAAAGACAGACAGACAATGTAAAGGTGCATGAGGGTGGATAGCCAGATGGTACATGGAACTGAAGGTTTGAACAAGTACACTAAAATTGGGTCAAACCCTACGGAGGCAAACTCTTCTGAATGGGAGCTTTGCCTGAGTAAAAACGACAAGTCCGCCTCACTCAAGTCAGCAAAAGCTCAACTTACCCACAGAAAATAAGGACCACATCTTCTGATACAGAGCAGAACACCACATTTTTTACTAGCATTAACTACACTGAATTCACAACACTGATATTTTGGGAAAAAGAAACATCAAATCCTTCTGCTGAAAATGTTTTTCAAGACGTTCCTTCTGTTCATCAACCAGCTCTACCGTGAGTTCCAGTTTCAGAGCCGGACATAAACAAGAAGCTTCCAGCAGAGTTGCATTAATGACTCAGCACATAATTCTGTCCATACTTCCTCTACAAACCTACACTTTTAGGATTTATACGGGCCATTTGCTCTGAAAAGCGAAGAGTTGAATCAAAACCTTGTCACGGAAAAGTCTCTTTTGACTAACATTAAAGGCAATGATTTGAACGGTTTTAAAAACTGTGGCATTGTGTAAATCATCAAAACATCTCCCAAACACTGACCTTTCTCAGCCCTTGCAACCACCCCTGCGGGGTAGGTAAGTAAGTGCTATTATTATTAACTCAATTCTACATGCAACAGAAGAGAAGAACGATGTTAAGTGACTTGCTGAGTCATATGCACAGCTGGGAACAGCAGAGTCCAGTAATTTGTAGTGCCCTCCAGTTGTATAGTGCTTTGCCACCTTCTGGTGCTAATACAACTAGCAAAATGGTTTCCATTTGCTTAGGGGACCATCTACAACCTCCTGTCAATTAATCAATACAAGTACTTTAAAAAATCCTAAAATATGTGCAAATAATACCGCTGATAGAAACAGTACACAAAGCTAGTCCTCAGCTGAGGGTAATGGAAGAACCTTGACATTGGCCTGAAGCAGAAGAACAAGCCCTTTACTGTGATAGGAAAAAAATCACAAGGCATACGCTGAACTAGTCAAGGAATTATATATTAAATATATATATTAAAAACCCTGATAACCAATCTAAAAGCCTCTGCTGATGTCCTACTAGCTTCCTTTTCAGTTAGTCGTTTTGATTGCTATTACCTCTGGGTCTAGGAACTGTTGTACTATATTTTTTAAGCACACAACGGGCAGATGTTTTTTAAAAAAAACCAATCAATTAATCAAATTATTTATACTGGTTACTAACCACATCTAGCAGGTGTTTCCAGTACAGTGGACTGACAAATATTGTTGTTAACACAGCCTGTAATTGCACCATCTCAAAAATGACCGCAGGATGGAACATGCCTAACTGCAGTGTCCCGATAAACTGGGAGTCAGACTATTTTAGCCCATGGAATAGCAACGGTCCACTTGCAAAATTAATAGAGGCTCTGTGTTAAAATGCCAACAAAGTCTGTTCAGCAGGTGATCAGGAATTCTTTTCATGCACTTACTAAACAAAAAGAAAGAAAAAATGCTAAAAAAAAAATCCAAGAAGGAAATAAATGGACACATAAAACCGCTATTGACATGGCAGAGTTCAAGTGACAGGCCCCTGGAGATTCTGAACCCAAATCCTTCCCTCTTATCCTCGGGACATGGCTCAGTTTTAAGACACGGCTGTCTCCCTACACCAACGGCCCTGATGCAGCAGTCGTCTTCTGTCGAATAAATGCTTACCACTGTGACAACTTCACTGGGGTTTAGGCCTCTGCTGAAGATTAAGCTGATGCTTAAGTTCTTTGCTGGAGGGGATTTTGGCAGGAGGAGAATGCAGTGATCACGGGCTACTGAAACTGAACATCCATGGTGCAGAACTCAGTGGAAATCTGCTTTGTGAGACTAGAATTTGACCCCTGCACTCTGTGTACAGAACCCGCCACACATGTAGGCATTGAAGCATGAATTACAGGTGGAAGACCAATGAAATGATCCAACTCTGAATCTCCTTGCTTTCATGCATTTAAGATTCCAAAAACAAAGCTCATGGTAATTAGGAAAAGCAGCCAAACAAATCCTAAGAAAAGAAAGATGACCCACACTGTATGACAGTTCTAGAGACCACATTGGGACAGCAGACATCTTGGCTCACGTGGCATATAACAGATACGAAGGTGAGCACCACCATCATTTGTCTTTCATGTGGATGTACTGAACGCATCCTGCCAGTTACCTCTGCGCACTTGTGTCTACCTCATCCATGCACTGCAGCTGGTTGGCAGATGGGGAGTTATTGCTGGGGAGTGCCTTATCTGTTCACATGAAGGTGCAGGAAGTATCTCCATTTTCTGATTTCCCCCATCCTTTAGATTCATGTCTCATCCCTCTGCTGACAGCTGCGCACTGCAACGTCCAGGAGACCCTTACCTTCCTCCAGAGCTCCAGTCTGCTCGGAAGCTGGTGACGGAGGCGGGGAAGGAGGCAGGTTGGCTGACTCTTCGACTGCTAGAAATTGAACAGTGAAAATGAGATACAGCAATTAATTCCAGGGAGACCAGCGCTTGATACAAGCTGCAGTCAGCCTGTTCTGCCCACTTCAGAAAATTATTTGATGGGGACTTGTGCCTAGTGGATTTCCAAAGTTATCATAAAAAGATTCTTTTTTCAGACAGTATGAATTATTATCAAAATCCTGGTCATAGAGCACAATGCAAAAATCAAGTACAAAATTATCTTTTAATCAGTACTGCCACTTAGAAAACCTTCAGTCACCCAAGGCAACAACAATAAAGCATCTGAGCAGAGGAAATTTTATAAATTCATGCTGACTATCAGCAACTGGCATCCAGTCTCTTCAATTTACCTTGAGTACAGGAACAACAAACATCCTGTGCTATTTTTTCTTTCTTCTGCTAAGTTCAAGGTTAATCACTGAATACATGCAAATATTGCTTTTCTACATAGAAAAGACATCAGCATAGAGAACTTACGTCTGCCATGACATAACAGTGATTTAGTTGAGCAAGGCACAAGGAAATCCTAGATGCACTTCGACTGGGTTTTAGATTCAGTCCCAGTCATGAGACTAGATGCTGAAACCAGATGACGTTTTCTCAATTATTTCCAATCAAGTACAATGAAATCCTAAACAAACTGCTTCTTAAATGAACTCAGCATCACCTCTGCATCTGATTTGGTGATTTCATACCAACCACCTTGAGAATTTTTTTTCTCTAAAAAGAGGTCCACTATTTAAAAAAAAAAAAAAGTAACAAATATGTTTGAACAGATCCGTCTTATAAATGGCACCTCCCAACAGCAGATCTCCGTTTCTGATTCAGGGCTTCCTCCCAAGTGTAGGATGGCCAGTTTCAAAGCCCCAGTAGAATCTGCCAGGCCTCCTTCTGCTGACTTCAGTGTGGTTTGGAAGAGACCCTTACCTGACTTGTCCTTAAGTTGTGCTGTCCAGGGACAGAGTACTCGTATCTGCATCACAGTGCAATTCTACCCGCGCTTATTGAACAGTCACTGACCACAGGAACTGTAGCACCAGTAGGTTCTAACTGCAGACATACTTCTCACACTATTTTAAAAGTGTCTTATCTACCTAGATGAGACTGAACATCAATTTGGGCTCGCCCAGGCCCCAGTGAAGCACCTGTGCTTTAACGTGTGAAGTGTTTTGCAGAACTGGGGTCTTCCATGTAAAATTGAATGACCAGAAAGAAAGGAATGACCAAAATCAGTTCAATGAAGCAAAACACCTTGGGAATGGGATTTCCAACAAATATTCTGACTTTCATTCACTCCTAAGCAGGGTCTAGCCGCCGTACCAAACAAAGCAGAGTGCCTGTGAGGAAGATACCACAAGGCATTATTTTGACTTGATCACGACACACGGGCACTCGGCAGAACTTATCCCGGGGTAGGCTTGCAGGACTTGCTGTACCTCAGGACGGAGTATGGCCTTTCTCTGGCCCTTGGTGTACATGCTTAGAGCTACTGTGGAAGTTTTCTGAGCGGGAGGAAGCACTGTAGGTACGAGTGGCTGTATACTTTTGTATACGTGTGTATATATACACATACTTGTATTTCAGAGAGACGTTTCACAAAGGAGCCAGCAGGAGGATGGGGGCACAGCATGGACCAGTGGTCCCATTCCCAGTATGGATCACCAGCATTCGCTTCTACCACACAACTCCCTCTCCCACAACCTCCCCTCATCCTGCCTGGCTGCTAACCCTTCTCCCACCCTCACCCACTGTGTCCCATTCCTCTCTGCTTCCTTTGAGGTGCTCCTCCTCCATCTTTTTGAGCAGCTATCAAAAGCCTCACTTTCTTTTCATGTGTCTCTCCTCTAATCTTCGCCTCTTCAGACATCAATCTTTCTCTCTCACGTTGTACACTGCTGAACACAAAGGGGCTCCAGGCGCTGCTGGGTCTCACCAAACACGATGACAAAACCACTACCACCAATTACATTCCCAGCTGCACCGCTCAGAGGTAGAAACCAGGAGGACAGCTGCTGCGAGAGCAAACAGCGAATGATCAGTCACAGAGCTGCGAAGAGCCAGGGCAACAAGGATACCGCTGTTACTCCGTGGTTCCAGCACTTACCCAGTGGTGTTGCAGCTTACTCACAACCATAACCTGTACGAATACACCACTGTAACAGCTTTCTGTAATATAGATACATAAAACATTTGCAGACACAAGGATACTTTGAACATTATTTTACCTAAAGGTAGTGGTCCGGGCTGATCTTTGTGCTGGGCTTCTTTTTCCTGTTCACCTTTCAGGACTGCGACAGCTTCAGCTGTTACTACTTGTACTATCCTCGCAGACACTTCTTCTGTGGCAGCAGCAAAGTTAGAAAAAACAAAGACGACAATGTTTGAAAATTATTAAGATTACCTTAAACAATAAAAGAGGCTGACTGAATCCATCTTTAGACGGTAATCTTTTTTTCCTGAAAAACAAGCAAATCATCAAAAATAAAATAGAAGGACCAGATATTCCAAAGATCTCAATGGAAAATGCTGAGTATTTATAAAACCCAGGACCCCAGCCTTTACAGGGGGATGCACAAAGCATCTTTATTAAATGCTCTTTCTGTTAGGGACAATGTGCAGCAGCTGCAAAATTTTAAGATGTTCATTTATTAAAGGCCTTGAAATAATTTTTGCAGGTACTGTTTTGCAGAACAGCCAGCTGAGTAATGAGATTTCTTGACATCTAATATATGGAGTTAGCTGCACTCTCCCATGTGCTCTGGATGGTATTTCCTGCTCAGCAGCACACAGCATGCATTAAAGGCACTTCCCGGACAGACATCTATGCTGATGAGAGACTTGAAAAAGAAGGGCCAAATAACATTTCTGAACGATTCAACTGTATCCTTTGTCCTCCTCACTCACTGCAACACAAAGCTTGATTTAAACAGCAGGTCTGAGCACCACACAGAGGCAGGGATTGCAGAGGTTAACACTGGTTTGGTGGGCTGGGCTCTGAGACCCTGGTCTCAGACATAGGCTTGGCTGCTGCTTGCTGTCGCTGTGCTTGGCGCAGGGAAGGCTGCGGAGCCGGCTGAGGCACGCCATGCTTGATGGACCCAGGTGCCACTGGACCCACGCTTCGCTCTTCCCCACCACCCTCAAAGTCTGACATGTCCAAGGGGCTGAGGAGCAGGGTGCTCTGCTGAGCAAAGGTGGGACCACTCAGGGAGTATACACTTCCAAATTGAGAAGCTGTATCTCATCTCAGCTCCAGACCCCCTCAAAGGTGCGGTGAAATGTCATCAGGCACACAACTGCACATGGAAGTAACCAGAGAGGTTCTTCTGCCCTAAGGGCGGTTTAGGCACCTTTCATCTAGCAAATGAAGACTTCCGGGTTGGTACAGCAGAACCACTGACAACAGAATTCAGAGAAAAAGGGCTTCATTTTCTTATCTGTGTATTAGCCCACTCTCTCTTACTCATTAATCAACATATTCCTCCCTCTCACAGCCAAACTCAGTGGAAATAACTCCCTTCGCTCTCCAGCTATTTCCGAGAGCTGGCTGGAAGTTGTTTCAAACGCAGAGCGCTGGGATGACAGGGAGCTGAGCCCTAGGGAAGACAACAAGCTGCATGGCCGTGGGCCCACCAGCTCCACGGCTGGGCACCCACCTGAAAACAGCACGAACCCAGTGCTGCTCCAGCCCTCCCGTGGAGACAGAGGTTTCTAATGGCAGATGGCAGGAGACACTCGCAGAGCCCCCATCAATCACCAGCCCGAGGGCAGAAATAAAAGCTCTCTGCTCACCCATTACTGTGTCCTTCAGGCAAGGACCGGCTGGGAAGGGGAAGTATATTTAAATCAATGCCCTACATGTAACTTTACAGCAGCCACTCTAACAAGGGATGCTGTCCATTAGATTAATAATGATAATTTCTTCTCACAGTTAGCACTCTTACAGAATTCCTTGGTAATTTTAATGTAAAGTTATTCCTCTTCATCTGCCCTTTAGAAAAGCTTCTTTTTAAGTCCCCCAAAACCACCGATGTGAGCGACTTAACTTTCGCAGTCGTGTTTGTCTAAAACCAACGTGCTACGTTAACCTCTCTTTTGGACAAACTATGTGTTAAGATATTAAAAAAACCCACCCACTGGCAAAAAACATTGGTAATCGTTGGTATTTATATCTTACAATTCACTTTGCCCCTGACTGGTCGCCAGGAGGGCAGTGACTGCAATAGTTTTATCAGCTGCTGCCAGTAGAAAGAGTAGATGGATGAATTTGTCAGAACAACCACCAAGCAATGAAAAAAGTAAGCTGATTTAAAAACCGTTAGCCCAAGAATACATGAATATAAACCTGCCAAGGATAAATTCAGACTAGAAATCTGAAGACGCTACTTTCTTACTGTTAGTGATGTGAAAGTTCTAGTAGTCTTCCACACAGCAGGAAACAACTCAAGTGGTTTTGAGATGGAGCCCGACACACTTACAAAAGGGACTATGGACGATGTAGGTGCCTGTATTAGCAGGAGGCTGCGAATGGCAGCTCTCGTTCTCTGTCCTTCCCTTCCAACAGCGTGCTCCTACTATGAGATGAACAAATCAAGACCCAGTCAGGAAGATTGTTAGGAGAATATATTTTTTTTAAGCTTATTTTCATAGGAAAATGTTACAAAAAGTCTCCAATTAATTTTTCAGATGTAGAATATGCAAATGGATGCCAGATTTAGTACCCTGGAGCATATCCAAAGGGAACCCACTTGGTCACCTGCTCTGCATCAGCCAAGCTACTGCAAGCCTCTTCCCAGCAAGGTAAGACAAACCCCTATTAAAAGCGGTCTCCTTTGTCACACCATTTATACTTGTTCACAGCCAGCCTGGTTCTGGGGTGCAAATGGGCTCTCCAAGGCCAGAAGACAGTTCCTACCCTCTCAGCTCTCCTCCTGACCTAATTTACTTGGGACAAAGATTATGTTCCACAGGGAGATATGGCTGGGGGTGAAAGGTTGCCTCTTGAAAAATGGAAATTTCCATTTCAGGCTATGCAAAACGAGTAAATAAAAATACAAATGGCCTCTGGGTTTGGAGGTTTTGTTCTGTTTGTTTGTCTGGGTTTTTTTAATCAAGAAAGGCTCACTTCTGAACACTCTGTTGATGGATATTTTGGGTGACACAGGAGGCACAGGCAGTTTGCCAGAAGAGCAGTGCTTTTGCTATACATGACTGCTGCAAAAGGACAGACATTTTTGTACTAATGGACACTAAAAATAGCAGATCCAATGGGTAAGTCAAATCCTCACAGGGCAGCTATTGAGACTCTTCATAGTTTCCTTATGGTTCAGTTAAAGTTCAAGGAAGCCTAATGATAAAGAACAAAAAAAAAAGAAAAAGGAGGGTTAGCCAGCCCGGATGCCAGGCAAGTTCTTCACAGCCTAAAAGCCCTGGATTTCTTAGAGATAGTTTTGCTTGTAGAGATTTATTTTCCCTCTCTTTAAGCAGGTAGATATTCTCTGACTCTACTTCGTGCCACAAGAGTGGCACTAACGAATGACAAGCAACACCAAATGTACGTTTCTTAAAGGCAACACGGACCTTGGCTTCACATACGACTCCAGTACAATGAAGAAAGGCAACATGGTTTTCCCCTGCATTTAGCAGAGAGGAAAATGCTGCTCCTTTTAGCAAGATATCAGCAGTTCATGATACAGGACACAGACTGAGCCTCCCAGTTTGATTTCAGGTACCCAGAAGTCCAGGTGGTCCTCAGAAGCGCTCTCCCTAACGGAGAGGGAACACTGTGAAAGATCCCCAGCATGAGCTTTTAAAGCCCCCCGACAACGAGCAGGCTGAGCAGAGAGGCCAGGAGCTAACACACAGGGATGGTGATGCTGCCGCTCCCTTAAAGGTTGTCACCTCAGACCGAGCTCCTACAGGGCTGTCAGGTCAAGTCTGCCCATGCAGAGTAGTACTAGTACAACAGAGGACTCTGCCCTGCTGAGAGGGCAGGCATCTGTCCTGGGCACTATGCTAAAGTGAACCAAAATTAAAATTCAAACCAGCAAGCACTCTGTGCTCCTGGTTTTGGAAGTCAGCCCAATTCTTCTAGAAACCCTAGCCTCCAGCACACCTCCATCAGGACATCTGGACTCTCTCCGCCCCACAGATAACTCAGGGACACAAACCCTTTCAGAGCACTAGGATGTGCAGGAGGTGCTGAACCAGCTACTGATGGTATGGATGGTGGCAGTCTTTCCTGTTTGCTGGGTTTAGAAGGCCTGGTGCCTCCAAAAGCTGCTGCCCCTCTCATAAGCACACCCAAGGGCACAACAGCTGCTCAATCCCCAGTGCCCAGCTTGCTCTGGCACCGATGTTTAAACTGCAGTAGGCATCATCCAGACACCCGAGAGTCCCCTTCACTGACAGAGACTGAACCAGGGGCTGTTAAAGCAAGGTTACAAGCCAAACATGGCTACAGCAGAGCCAAAAACCTGGGATCAGACCCTGTCGAAGGCCAGGATGTTGTGTCAAAGTCCTCCTTCATTTCTCACTGATGCTGCTGCAGTTGCCAATGGACTGCAGATGTCTCCCCTGGCACCTGAATCCATTACCTCCAGCACTTTCATTTCCCAGGAAACCTTTCCGGTCCATTAAGTTTTTTAACAGACAGGTTTACCAGCCCTAGAGACAGATGTACAGATGGTGGCAAGAGTCTTTTAAAAAGGTGTCTGAGCTTTCACCAAATACTTCCAGGAAACTGTTAGAAACAATTGGCAACTGTAAAGGCAAGAGCAAAAATTAGATCTGTGACACAACTCCAAAGTGATGTGTGGTGTCTGCTCCCTTTGTCCCCTTTTTAATGGTTTTCCTTCAGCCTCAGGCACCTTTTTCTCTTTCTCTTCCAATCTACCATAACCTCCAGCTCAATCTGTTGGGGAGCTGAGTTTGCCAAGAACACTACTTCCTAGGTGAAACCACTCAGGCTCAGACATTTGCCTCTGACAGCCCTCATCCAGCAGTACCTTTTATCTTCTCCCTCCCTCCTACCCCTCTACGCAATGCTGTATTCTTATTCTGAGAACTGCTTTTGACAGGAGAAACCTCCACTGGGCCGGGCTCACAGCATCTTCCCACCTCGCAGGTACGTGTCCTGACGCTGCAGAGCAACCAGAGCTGGTACAGCTCGCCCTGGGGAACAGCCAGCTTGTCACCTCGCTTGACAGTGTCAGGGACTTCTCAGGCCAGAGCTGCCCTGGTCAGACCGGAGTTTGTCTCCCCAGCTCTTCTTCCCTGGCTGTAGTTGCCTCTGTTTCGTTACTGCCCTTCAGCCAGTTCACTCAACCCACCTATCTACTGCTTCTCGCCACCTGATCACCCATTTCACAGCGACAGGGACAGCTCCTCCTAAAAAGAGAAAGCATTTCACACCCCCACTATTACACCAGGACACTCCTCCCAGACTGGAGCAGCAGCAGCCCCAACTCTGTCCAGGAACAGCTCCATCTGACCCCACCACAGCGGCAGCGGATCTGGAGTTTGCCATAGCCATGGAATGTGCCATCTGGCCTCTGTAAAGCAGAACTTAAGACATAAACAAAGTCTAACATGCTGGAACCACACAGCACAACAAATGCTCCAGGAGAAAACTGGAGGAAAGGGTTGATGGGAAGCAGGGACAGAGAGGAGGAGACTGAAAATTGTGTCAAAACTTAACGTGTGTTCACAATGTCACCCCTCAGACACCTACCAGGAAAATCAACCGTGAGCTCGGTTAAAGCAAAGGGTAATTAACGCTCCTGGAGCACTGGGGCTAAAACAGGGATAAAGAAAGATGCAAACAGATGGAGAGGATAAAATAATATGTTTCATTAATTTTGCTGCATTTTAGGGAAGGAACACAGGCAGAGTACAGCAAAAAGATTAGCTACATGTGTGCTTGCAGAATTGGGAAAACAAAGCAATTTCAGTCAAAATGTGCCTGCCACAATCCCCAGTGGGGTGCAGAGCAGTTTCCACGGTAACCAGCACTAATTGTTGGCATAGTGGAATCGAGTCAACAACAAAAGCACAGAGCGACCTGCGCAGCTTAGCCAGGCAAAATACCTCAAAGATATTCGGGCAGAAAGGAAAGATACAAAGCGGCTATTTACTATCCTTGACAATTTGAAAAGCAAACAGGACCTATGGATTTTCCCCCCCTGGGTACTGCAATTCCGAGTGCAGCAGGACTACAAACCAAATAGCTATTCGATTTGTTTAGAGGCATTAGCCAGTCCCCTAAGGACAGGTCCTGAATTCACGCTCAGCTCTCCTGGAAGCTGGTGGACCACTCTTGTTTCAGTCAAGGCTGCTGAAACGCTGGGGGAGAACACCTGGGCTTCACCCAGTGACATTTCTGATGGAAAAACCAAATACAAATCTTGGACTTCAGCACTGGGATTGTGAACTCTAAGTACAGCCTTCTGCACGCGGATTAAAAGAGAAATGCACAGCAGCAATCAAAGCAGCATGAATAAGTAACATAAAATCCAAATAATGCCAACAGATTAGAGCTTGCGATTGAAGAAAAAAGCAGTAACATAGCTTTACAGAATTCAAATATTTGCTCTCAAATGGCTTTTGTGAGTGTAAATATTTTGCTCTAAGTAGGTCCTTGATCTGGATGTTGGCAATATCAACAGTAATTGGCAGGAGGTATGAAGGCAAATAATGGGAACATCGGCTTTTAAATTAAATGAAACCACATCACAACTGACAAGCATCATTTCCCTAATAAACTCGTTGACTTTAAGCTACTGTAGCATCAATGAGGATAGTGACAGATTAATTTAATCACCAGGATTTACCAGCTAACCAAGTGAATAGGTCAGAAAAGGATTGTTTCAGGAGTCTTGATTTGTTTAATGCATTGAACCCCAAAGGTATGAACGTTCAGACTCCCTCTGGGGAAAGATGTATTGCAGTGACTATGAGAAGAGCATGTACAGGGGAGCTGCAGCTGGGTACCCAAAACGGCAGCTTCAGACCCAGGGGAGCCCCACAGCAAACGCCTTATGCTTCCATGTTTGGGGTACTTCAGGTATTCAACAGCCCCTCACACCTTCTCCTTAAACTCAGGATTGTAAATTTGAACTGCCACTATCTAGCCCCTTAACATACCTGCTTTATAACAGAACAAATCTGGTGCAAAACTGGTGTCCTGGCTGCAGCTGAGCTGTCAGAGCAGTCGTGCTCCCGCGCAGACGAACAGGGAGGCTGGAGGGCAGCCTGTCCGTGCACCCCTGGCTGCTCCCCAGCGTTTGGGGCTGCAGCAGCCCAGGGCTCAGGCTGCCTGTCCTTCAACCACTTCCACAGCTTCTGCATCTACTTCAGCTTCGCTGCTCTGACTGCATTTTCCTGCTCACCTTCTTCAGCAAGAGCTGGACAGATAGTCCAAATCTCCAAGGCGCTCAAGTGGCAAAATCCCAAGCGACACATGCTAGGAGGCAGGAGTAATTCCGGAAGCGCCAGTGAGCCCCCTCCCCTGGCTCCCCAACACCCCAGTGCACGTTCAGGAGGCAGAGGCCTCTGCCACGCTGTCTGGCAGCTGCAAAACAGAACACCAAGGGATCAGTCCCCACACACCCCCTCCCTGGAAGTATGAAAGACTGTTAAAAAGGAGTCATACAAATGTCAGTACAATAAAGCAACGCTTTCAAAATGAGCCCTCATTACTGCACATACTTGCTCCCTGTGCATCCCCTGAGTCGCATCTTCTGAAGTCTACTGCCTGGAACAAAATATTTACTACTGTCAGCGTTTCCCAGCCAAGTCAGAGGTGGGAAAAGCTAATTGGTTCTGTTTTGCCTGATGCGTCGGCAACACAATTTACAGCTCACGTGCAATATTGAAGCGGACAACACCAGACCCTCAGCCAGGGCCATGCAGCGAGGCCCCACTGCCTTCCCAGGACTCGGTATCAGCTAAAACATCACTGACACGTCTGAAGCAGGTCCTTCCATCTTTCAGTAAAACGTGAACTCCTCAGGACTCGTGCAGAACAAACCACTTTGGCATCAAAATAGAGAACTGGATATTTAATCCTTTGCGTGTGAGTAAATACACGTAACAGGTAAGTCGCTTTGAAATCAGTATTTGTTTTGAACTTCAGTACAAGTTAAGATTTTATACAAACGGACTTCTAAGAACCCTAATACAAGTCAATGGAGCTTTAGCCACCTACATCAGGAGGTGACATGTCCCTTAAAGTTCATTTTTAGCTCCTTTTGAGCTGATTTTCAACACTTTTTACAGTGTTTCTTGTGATCTTTTTAAAAAAAGAATTCAAAGTATGCAATACAAACTCTGCTGAGTTTAAAATTAACATTAACCCGGGCAAGCGTTGTGTGGGATTTCTAGTCATGCCTGGTCAGAAGGACTGAAAATCTTCCTGTCGATGCAAGGGAATTTTGGTTCATCCCACCAGGGGATACGGTGACACAAAGCACAGCAGCACCGTGCCCTGCTCACCCTAGAGCTCACGCTGCCAGGCCAAGCCGCTCTGCAATGCAGCACCAGCCGCACTCTTCCCAGCTCTGCCTCCCAGCCGAGCCCCACGCCTCTACCAAGCCAGATCCCTCTCTCCTGCCGACTGCAAGGAACCGTGTTGTGTACTTACAGAACAGGTCCTGTGTCACATACAGATTAACCAAGTCCTGCAGAGGCTGTGATGCGGAGGGGTTTTCAGCGCAGTTCTCAGCCCTGCTCAGCAGTTCTGCCATCTCTTCTCCTCTCTTCTGGCACTACCCAGTCAAAGGGAGCTTCATCTCTGCTGGGTCACTGTGACCACAACTCATCCCTGACTGCTCACATGGCCTGCTCCTGTTCATTGCCTGCCCACCCTTGGAGACTACTGGCCCACACCTCTGAGCAGGCAAAGTGACTGGGAAAGAAAAATGTGCACCTAATCTTATGGAAGGGAGATGTGAGAGATGCACCTGAAAGCCCTCACCGCACCTTCTCAACTACCTCTTCTGCTTTTTCTGACACATCTGTCTTCTCTGGGCATTAAGAGTTTGCAAGCTTCTGTGGCCACAGTGCTGGGGATGTCTGGGTGCTGTGGGGAGAGCTGAGACCAGCACTGGGGTCACTGCAGCCACCAGGAGAGATCTGCATCCAGCGGCACGGCTCTCAAGTGTACTGAAGATGAGGAGCGGCTGTGGAAATTCAAGGTCACAGAGGAGCTACACCGGATGGCTGGGATAAAGCTGGGAGTACACAGAGAGAACAAGAAAAAAAAAAAGCCAGAGGCAACGTAAATGAGAAGAAAAGAAGGAAGAGCTGACAGAGCAATTGTTTAGAAGGACAATATATTATTAAACAGAGATGATGACAGTGAAAAGAAAGAGAAAACAACTCACGGACAGGAACAGCTGAGGATTAGTTCCCTTGAGAGCTCACCAAGATCCTGCGCAGGTTGCGTTACCCTGGATTTGGCACATACCCCGGCTTTGGGGGAAAAAGCAATAGTCACAGCAGAAACCTTTTCCTTCTGTCGTACGTGGTGCAAGGCTACGGATGAGAAGAGTTTTGGTAGATCAGCGAGACCGCCACATCTACGCGGCACTGCCAGCTGAGACTTCTGCCCTTCTTTATTAACGTATCTGTCTCGCCAGATGCACGGGCTGCATGGACGGAGGACCAGACTGTAAATTAGTTTTATCGTAGCTGCCGCAGGCTATATGGCTTGCTGGGAGCTGTGCCGAACCGATCATATCTCACTATGAATTAGTCTCAAGGAAAGAAATAGGAACAAAAAAGTGAAATACCTGGGGTTTATTTTCCCTTCCCAAAGTATATAGTGCCTGCAAGTGAAACTGATTTCCATGAAGTATTCAATCTACCCAGTCCTGAGTGAAAATGACTTTCTGGGAAGCAGCTAACAAGTTTTCCTGCCTTGGAGATAATGGTATCTCACAGTTATTTTCCATATACTGCATGCAAGTAAAATTAAAGTTCTGACCAGGTATTTTCCACACGCAGGAGAAGGGCTCACTCACATGATCTAACGTACACAGCTGGGGTGCCTGGAGCTTCCTGCCTGTCATGAGGAATGCCTCGCTAATAACAAAACCCCCAAAACCAACCCAGACTGCATTTCTAAACCATCACCTCAGAATGGGTTTTCCAAGCACCGCTGACTCCGCTCTGCAGTTGGTCTGTTAAACAGCACAGGAAAACAGAGCTGTTTCGCTCTGCATCTTCCGAGGAACAAACGACATAGTCAAAACCAGCATGTAGCCCTCTCCCTTTGAGTCTTGCCTTCGGATTTCCACATCAGCCTTTTCACAGCTGGCACGGACAGGCACTGGATCATCAGTGCTCATCTGCCAGCTAATGCCAGCCGCTGTATGCCGATTTCCATCCCTTCAGCCAGCAAAGGCAAGCAAACCTGTATTACGGATCATTATACGGATTTAAGTTAAAGTCAGCAGTTAATCTACCAGTAGCCACCCCATAAAATGGAAAAACCCAAACAAAACCACCAGCACACACTAGGTTTTGCTGTCATAGAATCCTTTTGGTTGGAAGAGACTTTTAAGATCATCAAGTCCAACCATTAACCCAGCACTGCCAGGTCACCACTAAACCATTACAGTGTCCTTACTAAGGATATGAATGTAGCATGAGAAGAGATTATTTCTTTTCCTATACTGTAACCTCACAGCAGGGAAGACATGGGGGTTGTCCCTGGCTTCCTTCTAATCTTTCCTTTGAGTTCCTTGCTCAAATTAAAACCCAGTTTGCCTTTGCTTTCCGATTTTAACACAGAGTAGCTCAGCAGGGTTAGCTGAAACAAGACAGTTACATCTCTCTCTCTTTCACACACATGTATTTTTCACTGTAAATATGCCCCAAAGTAATCCTTCCTTTTCATTTCCATGAAAGTTGTTCCTCAGTGAGGTCAGCAGGGTGAGGGCTCCATTGCAAAGTGCTCCCAGTCTCTCTCCCCATGAACCCTGTCTCCCTTAACCTTGAGAAGCAAACGCTAGAGGTAAAGGAAAAAAAACTGAATGCTCCTTTCCTTTGTCAGACACCCTGGCTGTGGCTCAGAGCTGTTGCAGAGAGGCTGTGCACTCCTGAATGCTAAATAAGCTCCTAGGCTACATACTTTCTCTCGGTGGAGCTTAAAAAGAGATCTCACTCCGCGAAGGGACGTGTTGGCATGGCAACGTGGAAAAGAGAAATCAGCAACGCCTGGCACTCCTCGCAGGAGCAGCAGACTGTTTGTGCGACTCGTTTTTGTAAATGATCTGATGATACCCACCTCGTCTCCACCAAAGGTTAAACCTGCGCCCAGCAGCGGGTGGGAGGGCCGATGTCCACCCGCATGCCGGGAGGACCTGTCTCCAACAGACACACCTGGGGATGGTGGGGAGCTGTGCCTGGCACCGGGCTCCCCTGCGGTTAGGCAGGGCTGGAAAGCGCACCCAGCCACATGTGAGAACATCGGTAACGGGGAAAAGGGATTTGTAAAGCGTGGGGCTGAGCAGGTTAATGACTGCGGCTCCAGGCTCTTCTGCTCCATGGCGTGTGAGACTCCGAGAGCTGATAATTGCCTGTGCGCAGGGTTAGAGGCCAGGAAATGCCCACCAGCATGTCCCGGGCTGCGACCTAAGAACCTGCTGCTTCCCTTTCAAGGTGACTTTGGAGAAGAAGTTGCCATTTCAGCTCTGCCTGAAACAATGCCAGCTGTGTGTCTGCAAAACAAGGCTCTGTTGTTTGGTCATGAAACTTCCTCCAAACCTTCCTGCCCTGAAATCAAAAATGCAATGGAAAATTATATGCTGGCACAGTCCCCAGTGATACCACCTTCCAGCTGCAATCACAAAGACCACTGCCAAATATTGCCCAGTGCTCCTGCATGTCCTTCACGCTGCCGTCCTGGGGATGGAGACCATACTGGCTTCCCTTCAGACATGACAGGGAAGCACCATCGAAGTGCTCCACCTCCACCTCTCTGCAAGGGGCAGAAAGCTGAGCCGAGTCCAAAGGGCAGCAGCCCACAGAGAAGCCACACACAGCCCTGTGCAGAGCTCTGCTGCCTGCCCGTGGCTCTGCCGCAGCCCTCCTGGGTGACCTGGGGTAGCTCTCTTCACATCTGTCTGCCTTCTCTCCCAGCTTTTACAAGCCTTGTCTGCTTTACATAATTCATAAATGCACAAGCTGTCTCCTACCACACGCTGAAAAGGACTCCAGTACAACAGGCCGTGATTCAGAACATGGCCTCTGGACACAACTGCCCCACCAGTCACCCAGCTAACGCCAGCGCTGGAGGGTTGGGATCCAGCTCGCAGAACCAGTAAAGTCTGCACTTACAGCCCCCACAAGAGCAGGCAGCCAAATGTGAATGGTGGGGAGGAAGAGCAGGGCGAACCGACAAAGGGCAAGTTTTTGTCCACAAAAAGAGGAGACAAAAGGAAAAGTTTAACTCCCAGAATGCATTCTGTATTTGATGGGATATTCATCCTTCAGCAGCAATAGATATCTTGGCCACAGCAGCCTCCCAGGAACAGCGGCAGACATTTTCATAAGGCAGCTTCGATAAACCGTGTTCATGGCATACAGTCTGAATTACCGGTGTGGTTGGAACAACATGTTATGAAAGATATTTCCTCCATATCCTGGCCTCGTTGCTCCTTGTTCCATCTCTGGGGTTGTTATTGATTACGTTTTCTGGGAACACTGACGGCACCAAGTGAGCGCTGGTTGCCAGGCCAACACACTCACCGGCGTTTCGCTCTTACTCCTGAAGGAAGCACAGCTGCTTATGCAATTCCTTCTTACCATGCTCATACCGTAACCAGAAAACACCAAATGAATGGGAAGGCCAACAGGGAGCCAGAGGAAATGGCTGGTTGATGCCTTCTCTTGGCCAGACCGAGTGCTGACGTGGCACGGATGCAAGAGCTGACTCTAGTGGTGTTACTGCGCCTGGTTTGAGATATGGTTTCCTAAAGGGAATGTGACCCACACACTGACATTTTCAGAGGAGCTTTAGGGCTAAAAGAGACTGATGGCTGAATGTCTCTGGGTGTGTGACTCCCAGCCACGGGAGTCAATGGCACCCACACCGGGTCACCTCACCCCACTCCCTTGCAAGCAATAGTTTTTTGTATGCTTGCAGCTGCCCAAAACTGTGCCAGACCCTCCAGCTCCTACCAACGCATTTCAACCACGGACTGATTTCTCAAGTCCCAAGAGGAGGTGGGAGGGCAGAGCCAGCACCTCAGAGAGGTTACAGTTGGACAAAATTGGATGTCTTACTGGATTTAGTGACTGACTGTGCCAACCACAGAAAAACCTGTAGAGACTGGACCCTACAGCAATTAATGAATATTTAGAGTCAGGGAGAAGATAGCTGGAGGTAGGGGACACATGGGAAAAGACAGAATTTCTGTGGCTTCATTCTCTGTCCTCTAGAACAACTGAGAAGGACCTCTATAGCATGCTCAACAGAGAATCGTAAATAAACATTTTCTGTAAGTGCCCCAAAGGGGCTCTTCTGCCTCTGCCTGTGCTGTCTTCACCAACATAATTTGAACATGTCTAAAATATTCCAGTAATGTGTCCCAGAAAATGACACTTGTATTACTCTTAACACAGAGAAGAAAAGTCTCAGAAGTCTGGTGCGCTTGCCCGTATCTAAATTGGCAAAGATGACGGTGCACAGTAATTACTGTCACATTTCCTGGGCAAAGGGAGGGAGATCAAAATGCCTAATTAACAGCGTCTTTCCCATGGGAGCCATCAATGACAAGGTAAGATGCATTCCTCCAGCTTTGTAAGATAAACAACTGAAATGGGACAAACACAGCAATCACATTCATCTTTGAACGTCACTGATTTTGCATCCTTCTGTGCATTCTGTCTGCGTTGCTTGAGACATGCAGCTCGCTGAAAATGCACATCTGATAACAAGGCTGGGAGGCCCCTTTGGGCAACAGGCATTCAGGGAGTTTGGGGGGGGCTCTGGTAACTCCAGGAGAGCTTGGGCAGCAGCAGAGCGACCAGTGCAAACAGCCAAACGAAAAGGAAAGCTCTTACAAAGCAGTCCTGTTGGACAGAAAGACTAAAAAAGCCTCAGTACAAAGAAGGCCTCTTTGTCTGTTTACTGGCAGTGCCATCTTAGTATTATCACTTGTACAGCAACAGAGCGAGAACGAGAAAGACACACAAAGGAAAAGAAGATTAAATGAGAAGTCACTAGAGAGGGAAAACCCAACAACACACCATGAGACTGGGTGATGACTCGGTGCAGTTTCAGCCTGGAGAGGCTGTCGTGTTTACCAACCCCATGCACGGAGCTGCACTCCTGCCCCGCACAACCCACCATTGCAGCTCCAGTCGTGGCCCTCATGGGCTGAGTGCCCTGAGCCAGCAGAACTAAGTGTCATGGTGATCTTCCAGCAGCGCAGTGGTGGTGAGAACAAGCTCCTCTTTACCTGAAGACTGGCTACTTCAAGGCAAGGCTATGGGAGATGTTGGCACATAGACTGTTTCCTTGGCACACTGCCAGGTGGCTGAAACAAGCACAATCCCTGTCTTCAACATGGTATTTCTGCATAGCCAGCCAAGAGGGACTTCCCACCGCTGCTCCAGGTTTTACTGGCTATGCCAGGGCACTATTTCGGGCTGACATTCCCTGCAGCCTAAATACAGTGACTTAAAGTCTAGCTGGTCATAGGAATAGATTTGTTGTCATTGCCCATTCAATCTGGCTGAACAAAGTCTGGAACAAATGGCTGAATTAGGATAAATAACATTCAAGGCTATAACGTGATTTGCCCCTTCCCACTTTTCTCCCCGGTTGTTTCCTGCAGACTGTGCTATTCCTGCCGGTTGAATCCCCTCTTCTCTTGGCTATTTCCTGCCATCATGCAAAAGCTGTGTTGGCTCAAGATGAACTGATAAAATTGAGCCTCTTTCTACTATCTTTATTTTAGCTTCAATTTGTCCTTCTTTCCCTGCCACTGCCTAGTGCCACTTTGCTCCCTCACCGCTTCCATCTCCCCAGCTCTCTGTGCCTCACCTCTCATAGCTCTCCTGCTGTTTCCCTACCATTCCTCAGCCCCCTCCTCCTCCTTCAGCTCCATGCTGTCACTTCTCCATTCCTCTTCACTGATCTAGGGCTCCCCCCATTTTCTGTTTCACTTACAGAGTAACACCTACCAGTATCTGGGTCCCCCCAGCCAGCAGAAGTCCTGGCCTCTCCCACTTTTCTGTCATGGGCTCACTCTCACCCACCTTTCCCAAGGACTCAAGGGCTCAAGGGCAAGGCAGGAGCGCTCAGCCTGCGGCTGGTCCTCTGTGCTGTGTCAGGAAGCGATTTTCTGGCAGTCTCTTTGCATCCCACATGGCTTGGGTACCCTGCCAATTAATGAAGGGCTCTGTCTGTCACTCTGGCAGGACAAGTGACTGTCCTTAACACTGACTGACACCGGGACAGCGCCACTGTCCTGAGGCTCTGCCAATGGGATTTCAGGAAACGCTTTCCCTTCATCTGTCAGAAAAATAATTCATCAAATAATCATGTGGGTAATCCAAACCCCCTCAGATTATAAACCTGAATTTGGCATATAATGAACCGAGCACTCAATCAGCTGAATCACTGTACAGAAAGACATATTGGAGAAGATGCTTCACAATGCATCTAACTACTTCTATCCTTAATTATATAAATTTGACAGGTTAGTCATTACACTACTGAAGAGAAAAATAAATGCATTTTAAGTGTAAAAAAAACAGACCTTTGCAGCTTGATGTTCCTTGCAAGTCAAATATGTTGGATTGTGTTGAATTGCTGGTTGCCCAAGAATGCTGCAGAGCATCTGTACTGCTCCTCACTGCTTCCTCCCACTTAGCTGACCATGACTTTTCAGCAAGCAAAGAAACGGCTGCCACTCTCGTATTTCATTATGAGTCAAACACATCCTGTGCTCTACCATGGGGTCCAATTGAAAGCTTTCCACATTAGCCCACTTTGGAGCGGGTTTCTGAAGATCACCCCATCACACCTCCTTTGCAGCTCACATCTCATGTGATGTGGAAACGTTTGGCTTGACAAGAGCTACACAGATCTCATCCTCCCCTCTTAGTACTTCCAAAGTCCTCACCAAAGATGCTGTGTGTGAGTGTGCGGGTGAGAAAGGACAGGGACAGGCATGGACTGGGGAGAGTACACTGAAACTCAGTGTATCTTGGGCTGCGGGGTGCTGCAGACCACCCCAAAGGCAAGGTGTTTTCAGGAGCTCCTCAGCGTGGGGCTTGTGGCTGACAGAGGCACGGAACTGAGGATGGAGTGGGGCTGAGCTGGTTTGCCAGGGGCAGCCCAAGTACATATACAAACATGCATACACAAATATATATAAAAAGGAATAGCTGCTTTACTGCCCTTACTTGCATCACGTCCATAACAGTCGGATGATGCTCTATGCCAAAAACCCCCAGCCTGTTCTTTCGCACATATCTGCCCGTGACTTCAGTGGATGCCGGATCAGGCCCTGAGGCTGCCCTGTCCGCAGCGCTGTGCATTCTCCCACGTTCCCATCGGCCCATTTGAAAGGAAGGCATTGATGTGTCTCCATAATGCAGCCATTACCAGCGTGATACCGAGACAGATCAATCAAAGGCAACACAACAGCCAGATTCAGAGGATTCCAAAATTGAGGTCAGACTCAGTAACTCTTAGACGGACGCCAAGAGAAAGAGACACACATATATACAGGAAGGCAAATTTTAACTCTGCAAACCTGAAAATGTCACTTGCAGTGATGGATTGGACGCATTTTGGCAGGAACTGTTATTTCCTCCCCCATTACCAACCCTCGCCCCTGCCTCGGTGTTGGCATAAGGTGTCTTTGTCCCGGTGGCCCGGCTCTAACCTTCCCCTTGACACACAGCCCTCGGATGTCACAGCAGGAGCCCTGCAAAGGGGTGCGCTGGGGCTTTGCTGTGCCCGAAGGGACCGTTGCGCTGCTGCAGATACCTCTCGCTAGGAGAGGCCCATTTCGTGACTGAATCCCAGCTCCCGGGTCAGTCAGGTGCTGGAGAGCTTCCTTAGGTGGAACACCCCAAAATGTAACTGAGCTCTCACCAGCAGGGATGGGGTGACGGGTGGCTGCCTGGGAAATGTCTTGTTCATAGCAGTGCTCTGCTGCAGATGAGCTGTTGCAGTTGCTGGGGACTTACAGACTCTGAAACCAAGGCTGAGAAGCCAGAGATTTTCCTAGGTTATGGTGCTGGACTTGTACCAGGGAAAATAAAATCCCTGTAAATCCACTGAAATCCACAGTTTGGCTTAATTATCTCAGTCAGCCTTGGCTTCCTGTGCATTTTCTCCTCAGCTGCTTGGAGTCAGTAAACCGCTACAAATGATGAAATGATTCACATTACTGGCAATTATGTGTATCAGAGTGGCATTTAAAAACCCTACCTGGTACAACACCCCACTGCGGGAAGCAAACACAGCAAAGACGACTGAGTGTGGTGGCGAATGACAATCCTGATTCCAAGATCAAACTCTGAATCAAACACCACAAACCCACCTCTAGACTTCTTGCCTCACAATGCACTAAGCGCATCCAGCTAGTAAATACTAGTGTAAAATGGCAACACATGCCCCAGTCCCTTTCTATCACTACAGGACGTTGCCAACATGTTTCTCCTTCAGAAACAGAAAAATGGTTAAAAATGTACCTTAAGTATCCTAGGACAGTTTATGTTGCATTAATTAAATATGTGCTTAGCCAGCGTATGAGTGTGCAGTGCACAAGTTTCCAGAGAGCAAGGAATTCACACATGAAGACGAGCAGTTTTAGGGACTTTTCCAGTGTTCAAGGACAAAGAAGGATGCCATGAGATAAGCTATATTAAGACTCCCAAACAAAAACTGTATGTATCGACACTAAGTCCCCACACGAGAGATCTTGCAATCTAAGCAGACAGGGAGAAAAAAGCAGGGGAGGAGGAAATGAGGCCACAAAGTGGTGATCAAAGCCAACCTCACCCAGATCAAAAGCAGTCTTGTTCCCTTGGCAAGTGTCACTGCCTGCCCTAGACCACAGTGCATCATTTTTTCTTGTTCTGCTGTTTAACCCCTCGTCTCAAGAAGCCATGTGAAAATGCAGTGCTACAATGCCCGCTGATGGACAGCGGTGGGTTCCTGCCTCCTCTCACCCATTAGCTGGAAACTCCTCAATTAAATGTTCCCGTCTTTCCCAGACACTGACCACCACTCAGAACCTGAGCTTGAGAGAGCCTAAGAAAAGCGGTTCTCTCCTCCCTTTCTAAGGGGAGGAAATTCCTCTTCATCCTGCGAAGTTATTCCCACTTCTCCACATGTATGCATGGGACTCATCCAAGACGGTGTGAAAAATCTGTGGCAAAGATGAGAAAAGCACTGAGTGTCCCCACAGCCCACGTCAACCCCTAAGAACTGCAGCGTCTTACCTCCGTGAGTTCTGCACGCCTGCTCCTGCTTATTTGCTGGCTAAGCCTAGCACAAAGTTGGGTTACAGGAAAGAGGCAAGACCTCGTTATCACCCCTCCAAACAGTCATCAACTGTGTGTTCACCTGAATGCTTACACAAGATTTCTTTTACCTTTGGCTTTCAGATTTTGGCTATCCACAAGAAGAGACTCATTTGCTTTTAGCAGAGAGGTCCATTTCCAAGAGAATTGCTCATTGAATGACTGTAGGGTCCAAGAGCTTTAAAACTCTCCAGCTGCTGAGAAATTATAGATAGCATCTCCAAACGCTGACAACAGCCAACAGACCTTGCTGGAAAGATCTCTTTAGCATGCCTGGATGGATGCATCAAGGGCAGTCGTGTCTCTACAAGAGAAATTCCTCTTGCACTGTGCATTTGGGGTTTAAAGTGGAATTCTGTGCAGAGAGAATTAGCATTTACTTCTAAAACCTTCTAAAACAGGAAACTTGCTTTGCATATTTCATTTTGACACAGTCATACTGTTTTTTTTATTCCCAAATAACAAGCTGAATGCTAAAATCCTAACACAGTTTACAAATAGACAAAGCCCCTGTGAGTATCCAGTGAGATATGCCTGGGCAAGGGTGAATAAATGCTAACACTGAATTGTGGTGTTCCCAGTCAGATTGAGCAACTCATTCTTCTGCAAATAGTTTGTGGTTTCAAGAAGGTGGCGTTACTTGTGAGCAGTAACAGAGGAATCCATCCTTCATGCACACACAAATGCACGGAAGAGCACCACGAGCTACCCAGGCACAACAGCTGAGTGGTTTCCTACTGTCATGCCTTTCCTGAAGTCTTCTCAGAGCACTGCCTAGGATCCTGGATAAGAATGCAAGCTGTTCAAACCCAGATGAAGACGCAGCCCTTGCTGTGAAGAGCTAGTGCTCTTCCAAGGCACACGTTCCCTCATGTCAGCTCCCCTGTGCCCCAGGGCACGCTTGGCTCCAGCTAGTGCTTCCCCTAGGAGAAGCATTGTTCAGTGGTCTGCAGAGCCCTGTGTTTCACGGTGGGGCATTGATGCATGTTACCTGGAGTCTCCCTGTCCCCTGCCGACAGCTCTCCGTTGATCCCGTTCTCTTTGGTCCGAGCGTACGTCCCTGGCTGCTCGTGGCCACCCAGCCCCGGCTCCTCGTCCTCTCGGTAGGGAAATCCATTAGCACTTCTGACCAGTCCCGCAGCCGCGCTGCCCTGTTCCTTGATCTCAGGTGAATGTGGGTGTGAAGAAGCCTCTGTTAGCTGACCCGAAGTCCAATGCGGTGCCTTGGCTTCGTCTTTCCTATCCTCCGCCATGGTTCCTTGCCTTCACCGCTTGGCCTGTAACGACATTACAGCAGGAGAGATCAGCTCCGAGCGGGTGACCGTGCCCCTCACCATCAGGCAGTGGCTGGGTGCAGCACAGGCACGTTGCCAGCAGCGCTGCCAGGGAGACTGGCGTTTGGCAGACGAGAGGGTTTAAATGCAGAAGTGTCTCTGCTTCCGTGTCCTCAGTGTGAGCAAACTGCTTTAAAACCAAAACGAACCACAAGCAGTAAAAATTGTGGGTCAAGTCCTCCCTTACTCTCACACATCTTGCAATTATAGCACCAATTTCTTGATGGCTGCGCTTTCGTTAATCAGATTTTAACTCATTAATTACAGCTAAAATGTTGACCCACTTAACAAGAAGCAAATTGGTCATCACAATGCAACAACATCTTCCCAGGATGATGAAGCCACAACTGCTAAGAGAAGTAAAGCTGCTATTGCAGCTGCACAGAGCAGGTTCTTCAGGCACCGAACCTCAGGGTGATCCGACCCCTGGGGCACATGCAGGCTGGTGCTAGCCACAACAGAAACCACGCTGGCCAGCACTCACTGGGCTCCCAAACACGTGCTGTTTGACCCTGTTCAGATCCCCCTCTTACTTGCTCTTTCATGAACATTCACACTCATTCCCTTTTGTCCAAAACAGCCTGTGGGGAACAGTTGTTTCCCACAGAAGCAGTCGCATTCTGACTATCAGTATTTATACATAAACAAAATGAATCATTATTTGCTACTTCACATGTACTTCAGTCCTGTTAATTAGCTCTCATTTGTCCAAGCCAGGAAAAGAAGCCGCTGCACAAGCCATAGGCTCTGGCTACTCCTCAGACAAATGTAGTAATAGCTCCTCAACACACGGGCCTAGAAAGACAATATATTGTAAACTGGGTTTGGATTAAAAGGTAACCTGTGAGGGCACTGGTTAATAATAATGGATTTCAGAGCTACTTTAAATTAAAAAAAAAAAAATAAAATCACAGTAAGTCATGAAAATTAGATTTCATTTATAATAAATACGTGACTCAAACTGTAGTTGCACCCCAAAAAGGACCGATAACTCTTTTGCCTCGTGGTGAAGCCACGTTTTGGGAAGCGCAGCTCTGTCTGCTCTCCCCGAGCCAGCACCATTCTCTGGGGACAGCCAGTTGCATGAAGACTGCAGGAGTAGGTGAAACTCTTCAAGCCCAGCGTTTCCTCTGAGGTCTAACGACAATGGTGGGCTGAGCAGCACCACAGAGCTTGGTGGCACTGAGACATGTCTCCATCAACCACAGAAATAGTAAACACGCTCCACATCCCTTTGCCTTCCCCGCCTTTCACCCTCATGGGAGACTCCTCAGTGAGCCATTCTGCATATGCAGCAAGAGCCTTCGTGCAGCCATCTCAAATCAGAGCAGAAGAGCTGGCGGGGTAATTACAAATTACCGAGCCTTGCCGGAACACGAGGCCACGGGACAAAGGTCTCCCTCCATACAGGAGTGAGCAGCACGCATCCAAAGCCAGTGACGTTCAGGGCTGGAGGACAGAACAGAGCCCGTTCTGGGAAAAAAAGGAGACATTCTCGTCTACGTCTCCTGAGGAAGCTCAGAGAAAAGAAATAAATAAAACTCCAAACCCTAACTAAAGGCTTTCACCATCAATCCAGCATGCTTTGGACCTGACAGTGAGACCCAGGAGCAGCAGAACCTGCCCATCAGCTTCAGTTGTTCAGGCCCTGGGTCACCCACAGGAGGAGCCCAGAGCCTCGGCAAGGGGGGTCATGCAGGACCCAAGAGTGGGGAGCGCAGCTCTGAAAACATAATGGTTACGTCCCACTGCCGCATTTTGGAGGCTATTATCCCTGAATTGACCTCCCTCGTTCCAGGCAGACTCTCCCGGCTTCACTTGAAGCTCTTGAGGAAGGATATTCACATCCTTACAACGGACTGTGTCACAGAAGTCCTCTGTGAAAGTAACAGAAGTGCTTTTCTCTTTAAAAATAAATACAGTGGGCAGGCTTCAATGAGAGCTGTGTGTATCTGGAGGCAGAATTTGGCTCAGTATTTATAATAGATGGTTACAGAGTGAAACATGGATGAATTCATTCTTGACTCTCTGTTATTCATCAAGTGCTCTCCGAGTTTATAATGGTAGTAGAAACACAGCGAGTGAGTCACACAAGGCATCTTTGTACTCAGCAGCTCAGCAGTGACTATCTGCTGTACGGCGTGATTCATCCGCAGCTCAGGTTCGAATGCAGAATACACAGGTGTGCCGTTCACCATCAGGCCAGTTGGTTTTCTCTCATTTCATTAGCATACTATGGAATTAAATTAATCAGGTAATTCAAATATTGACATGGAAATACCAAGAATGGACAAATATTATGGCAGAATTTAAATTGTGTTAGGTATATAAAAAAACCCAACCTGGAATACTTTGGACAACTAGGGAAACACAGTACTTCAGAGAAGCAGAAAGTTCCTTTTTCCACTATGATTGTCTTATTCTTTGCATAAACTGCAATGAAGGCCTTCAAAAAAATATCACAAAAGAAGGTACAGCCAGTCTTCCCAAATGTCATGTTGTCTTACTTAAAAATTCATTGGGATATTAATGAGCCTTTCTTCCCTACCCACCATAGCAGAACCTCATTATCAGGGAACATGCAGCAGCAGTCTTACTAGTATGTTCTCGCTCTTTTTCTCCTCCCTCAGCTGAAGCTAGCAGCAGGGAGAGGGTGATCGAGGCCGGCAC
Organism: Eurystomus gularis; assembly: GCA_013400335.1. Classification (NCBI taxonomy): domain Eukaryota; kingdom Metazoa; phylum Chordata; class Aves; order Coraciiformes; family Coraciidae; genus Eurystomus; species Eurystomus gularis. The sequence continues at coordinate 385,577 of VZZY01006574.1, read as the reverse complement.
TGAGCTGCGCACCAAGGGCAGTGGAGCTCCAGGGCTGGACCAGCCTTGACTGCACCAAAGCCCCAGCACAACCCCTCAGTCCAAGCCACCCTGGTGACACCACGCCAGTATGCCACGGGGCGCAGGTAGGAGCCTCGGTGCAGGCTGCATTAGCTACACGGCACGGGATTGTGCAAACACCCCTCCCTCAGCGTGTTCCTCGCCTTGAAGCCTGATCAACGCCAGCCGTGCAAATCAGGGTATGGAGTGGGTGGGAAACACCCTCTGCTTTCAAAGGGATCAAGCAGGTGCTGCTGTGCACCACAGATCACGTCAATGATACTGTCCCACGTCTTTTTGGCCCTCCCCAAAAGGCCTTCCTTGTCAAGACTGACATGCAGGATGCTGCTGAGACACTGGCTGTTCCCTGTCCCGATGGATCATGCTCCACTGGCAGCCACCAGCAGCAGCACTGAAGAGATACCTCCCAGACCTTAAATTCACATCCCTGTAACTCAGGTGGTGCACTAGGGATGGCATTATGGATCCGAACCGGACATCTTGCCTTCTGAACTATTAACTTGTAGCAGAAATGATGGCAAAACCAAATTCCCCCATTCACTTCAGCCATTTGGGAACTGTATAGAGACACAAGACACTGAACTTGGAATTAACACAGACGGACAAACCTCGTGGGGAGCACATGGCCTGGTTTTGCAGTGACCTCCTCCTTTTGCAGACACTGGACAACTTCTTCACCCACATGCTGTTCCAGTGACACCAGCTCCCCTTGCTGTGGCTGGGCTGAACCGAGCCTGAGTGCTTTGAACTCAACACACAACACATCACCCACAGTGATACAGCATGAGACCACGACATGCAGACCCCAAGATAATGCCAATTTAAACACCCTGTCACGCTAGCTGTCCTTCTCTATAGTTCATAAGCACATCTTGCAGAATCATCCTAGCATTATATTAACATTGCCTTTTAAGCAGATGAATTTTCTACAGGTTTCTCTTTTTAAGAGAACAGAATTAGGCCAATACTGAAGGATTTTGCAAATATGCTGCCTTCCTGCTTCAAGCCACGGTTTTACCTCCTCCTGTGTCTATAAGCCCACTCACAGTGAAATGATTTGATTTCCAAATCCTGCTTTGCAGAGGGCTGTTTAGCTCAGGTGCACCACGGCCCTGGCTCCAAGTCCTGAGCCAGGAGAGGGTGGGATTGCTCCACGGAAGCTGGCTGGGGTGCAGGTGCATGGCTAGCATGACCTCAGGCATGAAGGGCTTCCAAAATTCCTGGGTTTGGAAGAGAACTTTTTAATGAAAAGAGAATTTTAAATGAAATTTGAGAAATTCAGATAATTTCTTTCAGAGAAAGAGGTGAGCTGTTCATAATTTTTTCAAGAAAATAGGGCATCAAGAAGCGGAGAAGAATGAAATTGTCTTCAAAATTACACTAAAAAAAGCACAATAGAGATCCTTCCTTAACATAAACAGCTCAAACCTTATACAATGGGGTGCAGTCTAACCCATACTGGTAAATAACACAGCTCAGAAAACTTTTAACTCATGTCCAGTGGCCAGCTGGGATGATGTGACTGAATATTAAATATCAGGCAATGTGTTTTAGGAGGTCCCAAGGGAATTTGGCAGTAAATTCTACTTACTGACAGCTATGTATAGAAGAGCCAAGGAACGCACACAGGTATCAGGAGGCCAGAATAAAAGCAACAAGAGACAGAAGGTGGGAAATCTGGATGGACAAATTCCAATAACCTCCTGCCACCACCATAAAGCTAAGCCTGTAGTATCCAAACCCTGCTGTTGCTATTGTCTTCCTGGACTCTCCACATATTTACAAAACAAGAGGACAATTCTGGATGCCCTGAACACACAAAGAGCTCTGCATTCACATTTCACTCCCTCATTTCAGCTAACACGCATCTTCTCTGAAATTAATTTGATTATCTTCAGATGTGAGCAGTGTGCTCCACACTGATCACAAAGAATCCCCACAAACAGCATGGATGGGAAAAAAGTCTCATGGCATCCGAGAGGGACCATGTCAGCTTCCCTCTTACTTAAAATGCTCAGTCACAGTTCAGAAGCCACTAAATGATTAATAAAAGTTATCACCTGAAGCGAAACATTTAAGTGCTGTAATTCTAGTAATATGGTACATTAATAGACAGAATTATACATTCTCTCAATTGGAGCCACTCTACCTCTCTAGCCTAACAGTGGATGAACAAGTTTCTCTAGTAATTTATAACAAATATGATTTATTTCTTCCTTGTCCACTGCTTCAGTTATTAGCTTGCAGCTAGATTTCTGTTTCTAGACAATACACGCAAGACTATCCTCTTAAATACTACCTTGCGGCTGTTAAAAATGCAAGCAGTGTTCATCTCCTCGCACTTTTCACAGTGTTTGGCAGTTTTTAAAGGCTTCTCCATTCCACGCTGCAAACAGTTAGTCAATAGTCACATCTTTTGTAAAAAATCCTTTTGATTGTACCTTGGATTACAAAACAGATGAAAAATAACGGATGGCGCCTGGACTAGAGGCTGAACAAAGGAGGCTTACTGTGGCAAGAAGAGAATGTACTGCAACCCGCATCCTTGCCAGAGCTGAGGACGAGGGATGGCTGCAGCCTCTGAAGCACTCGCTCAGACCTGCAGAGAGCGAGCAGAGAGCCAGAGGAGCGGCTCTTACTGCGCACTGTTGAGCTCCGTCCTGCACCGAAACCCTGCTGAGATGGGCTGGGCACCAGTGGAGACAGGCAGGTGGGAAGGGTGGGTCACCCCGCTGCACGGACCACACAGCTCCTGATGAAGGGGAACATTTCACTTGGAGAAAGGTGAACCTGGCAAAGCTTCCCTGCTCTGTACTAATAAACCCTGCCTGGCCAGGCGGTACCCCCAGGTGGTGTGCAGCGGGGCCAAGATGCAGCACCAGTTGCATTTCCTTGGTACCAAGCAGATCCATCCTGCTGCAAACCACATGAACAGGTAGAAGTATGAGATCGAGTCTTTCAGCTGCCACTTCTCAGAGACAGAGCCCTTCCCCCCTGAGGAGGGGAGTAATTTTTCTGGGCTGCTGGAAAGCAGAGCACACCTGAGCTGAGCTGGCATTGGACACTCCCCTCCCAAGACACGTGGTTGCCCGGCACGCAGGGCTACCCTCGCTCCCGTGCCCAGGGACTGCATCAACTTGCTCAAACTTGAGAAATCTAAACCTGGGTGCCCTTTTGTCTTGCAATGGTGAGATCATGGTACTAGCAGCTTCTGCCTGCAAAAAAACATCTACCATGGAGCTCGCTTCTAGCTAAAAAGACGGAAGAATCCCTGCACACCCCTTCCTGCTCCAACACCTCCCCTTTTCAACAAACCTTTTCTATCCACAACGCTGCATTTTAACACCATCTACCATTTTTCAAACACCCTCACACACGCCCATCTATCACTAATCATAATTGCTTCCTGCAGGAGAGAGGAAAGACATTTTCACTGGTGAAGGAGATGGTAACCATAACAACAGCACCATGACAACTACAAGTGATCTCTGAAACCAGAAATAAGGCATAAACTTATTACAAATAAATTTGGTCCACGATAAGGATAGCAAAAGCACTAAAGAAGCAGTACCAGTCAGCAAAGGTGCCAATACAAAGAAACAAAAGCCTCTCTACATTAAATTGCACACAATCCTTCTGCAAATTTTAAGATGAGGCACCATGACAGCTTTGTCTTCTCCTGATGAGCAAACAGAGAAGGCAGTCCCTGCCCAATCCTACCTGAGATCTCTCCTGCCTCGGGGAGCCGGAGGGGCTGAAGGATGGAAGGAGTGCTGCCGGGAAGCCAGCACATTTCCTGGCAGCCAGAAGACTCCCAAATTTCTCAGTGGAGTCTTTTGTTTCCAGACTCGTTGAACCAAGCCCCAAACAAGGATGGGATTGCTCCCAGGGGAGCACCTCAGAGTCAGACACACTGCATTGATTTTTCCACCAAGCACAATTTCAAATGGGCATCGTGAGCCCTCTCCGCACGCTTTAGAGAAGGCATTGCAGTTGGCAGGCTTGTCTGAAACATGAGGCTCCGCAGCCGTTAGCCAGCAACCCGCTAAACAACCCGTGCCAAGCCCCGACTTACAGTCCTGGCAGAGAGAATATTCACCAACACTTGTGGCTACATTGGCTTCTTCACCCTCAGTGCAGAAGGCACAGAAAAAACACCATAAACAAACAGCACTGCCTAGTTGGGGTCTGATCAGACAGGGCAACCTTCAAAGAATGTCTCCAATAGAAGACAAAATACTGTCTTCTTTTTTTTTCGCCCATATTTCCCTCTTATTGTAGTGGTCACTTCAAAGCTTGGCAAGAAGACAACTGAAAATCCATCACAATACCACAGCCGAGCTGGAGGATGGGTCATGTAAGACAAGGGTGCTCAAAATGCTACTCAAGGGGAAAAATTCTTCATCAGTCAGGAGGAAAGTAGCACACAACTTGATATAGTCATCGCAGGCTGGGGAGAAAAAAAGTAAAAGGTAGAACCATCAGAAATACTCACAAATCCATCACACTAAAAGCACTGTGGCTGCCAAAATTTCACAAGTTTGGCCAGCTGAAACCTTGTCAGAAACAAACCCTGGCTGGCTAATCCAAACGAACACTGAATGCCTGGTTCCCCTCCCCACTGCCACTTCCATTAATTTACACTGCTTATAAAAGGCTGCAACAAAGTCATCTTCTGCTTATTTATCACCCAGGTACAGAAGGTGACGGCAGCACACACTACCCAGTTTACAATCTCTCTAATTCTTAGACTCGTATTTGCAAGCCCGTTGTCTGAAGGAGCGTCAGACACACCGTGTATTTGCCAGGGCTACCACAACCAGGCTACAGCGCTACGGGCTTCCTTTGCTCCCAGGTCACACTCACCAACGCTGGTATTTGGAGAGGGTTTGGCAAAGGTAGCCCCCAAAAAGGCTGGAGTGGAGATTTGCAGGATTCTTTTTTTCCCCACGCTGACCTTGCTAAGATACATGGATTTGATGATGCATCTTGTCTCTCAAGAGACTCCATGATGGATGACAGCTCAGATTAGGGAGCAAATAATTAATTAATTATGCTAATACGTTGCTTGCATATTCAGCGCATAGGACAGATCTATGTTCTTGCCAACTTCAGTGGAGCTACTATGCATGGAGGTGAGGCAAACTGGACCACTCAGCAGAGATGTGCTGCAAACTTAACCGCCGAGCAAAAACTCACACAACAAAATCTCACTTGAACTACACTGGTGCATCTTTTCCTTCTCCACATACACAAGTTACTTTCACATCCCTTGTTTTTTCCAGTTTTACCGAGATCTCATCAAGTATGACACATTTTCACACGATCTTAACTTTACTCACTGTGCTTTTAATTAGGAAAAAAAAAAATTGCTGCCTCCACAAATGTGTCTGCTTTTTCTGATTTTTTCAAAGGTCTTACCTAACTTCTAAAACTAATTCCACCCCTGCTACAGTACAATCTTTGAAAATACCCAAATGCTATCTTTAGGAGCATCATCACGTCAGCTACTACAAATGGTAAGAGGCATGTCCTGGGCTAATTTCTGGCAAATTCTTCCCTGTAAATACATGCAGGAGAACCAGGCTGCTGCAGAAATCTGAAACGCAGGATTTGCACCACGGTGCAGCTCTCCATCCCCTCTCCGGGGCCATGGACTCCTAACAAAAGGGTAGTTCAGTAACTCAGGGAACCTTCTGATCCAGCTGCCATTCCAACTTAATTCTGTCCTTCCGTATGCTCAAGTAAAGGAACACAGTCAATTAGTTCACAACTGAGCAAGCAACACAAAGTCGTTGATGTGAAAATGAAGTATGGAAGTGATAACAGAAAGGATCTTCAAGGCCTTGCACTGCTCCAGTTTGTTTGGGTGAAGACTCTTGCTCAAGTGAAAAAAGTTTTCTCCCCAGGTCAAGGGCAGTGATTATTCCTTTGCTGAGAGTGCTTTTAGCTTCACTTCATAATACTCAGACACACCAGGCAGCCACGCCAGGCGCACAGGAGAAGCAGAAGCATCTTATTGTTTCTCAGAGACATCGTTTATTCATGCTGAAAAAGAGCATCAGACAGCAGAAAGCTTGTTCTGAGGTCCCTCCATCCAAACTCCCTTATGCCTCTTTGACTCTCAGTTTCACGGTCAGAAAACCTCACAGGGGTAAGGGGCAGAAGCCCCTTACAGGAGCAGAAGCCAAGGCTTTTAACTGCAGCACAACACATCTAACTGTAAATAAATAAATAGAAATAAGGAGACAAAGTGTTGGGAAACTGATTGGGAAGGAGGTTCTTTGCAAAGCTTCTTTGCATCTGTATTTACAGCAAACTTGGCATGGAAGATCTAGTGCTAGAATTTTCTTTCCTAAGGAATACCTGAGCAGTGCCTGTTGGGCTGCAAAACCTTGGTCTTATCAAAGTGTTAGGATTATTTCATCCCTTCATATTATTTTCTAACCAAGCATGTTACAAAGGACTTAATTTAAACATACCCTTATGCTTGTATGACTTAAAAACACACTGTCCACCCACATTCAGCCACCCACTTGTATGACCCATGACTGTATATCCAGGCAAATAAAATGATCTCTCCCTACCTGGAAATGAGAATACCCAGAAATCTTTTGTGCTCTTGAACGCTCTAGACAGTAAAATCACAATATTTGGGATATAATTTTATCCTGGGGTAGCTTTCCCCTGCCAAATTTTTACTCAACCAACCCTACTGCCTACAAAAGAAAAGAAAGCCAGCAGCCGCTCCTCCAGCTCGCTCAGGCACAGGAGAACAGGGAGGACACAGCCAGTATTGAAGGAACCTGAAACCACAGGAGTTAATTTTGCAGCCCTCACTTTCAGAAGAAGTTTTTTTCCCCTCAAAAAGGCTTCAACTAAGATCTTAGGATGTGCACTGAAACTGAGGAGTTTATGTGCCTCAGCTTTTATTTTAATTACAGTGATTTTTTTTTTTTAATGTTTAATTTTTAATTCTTTGGGTTTTTGAATTAAGAATATTAAAGTATCTAAAGTGTGAGGAGGAACCAGCTCACTGAGTCATCCAGCCTTTCTGAAATCTTAATTGCTGGACTTGCTGTCACAGCAAAGGCCAATTTCAGAGACTCGTTTCCTCCCCAAGCTCCCATGGGTGTGTGCAATTGCCTGATTCTTGTGACATGTTGGTTTTAACCTTGCTCTGCTGCCGTTCCTTTTCTTCCCACCCTCTGCCCAGGCGCTGACCTGTGTACATGAAGTCAGTGGCGTTCTCCTGGGTTAAGATGAAGAATGAATGAGTTTTGTGGGAGGTAAGGAACAAGACCAGGCCCAGGGAGTAGGGAAGAATAAGAAAAGTTGTACTAGATGAAGAAAGTGCATGTCAAGAATAATAAGATGTGACTGATGAACAAAATCAGTAACTGAGGAAAAAGTCTGGAAAAAAACCAAGCCATGGGGATGAATGCGTGTTGTTTTAATACAAAGAGACAGCCAGGGGGAAAGAGGGAAACTTGTATTTGCCACCTTCAATCAAACCATCCAGTCTAGACTCCTGCCACAAGCAGTGGCCAGCATGAGCTGCTCCACATGAAGAGGCAAGAAGCTCCACAGAGCTGCAGTCTCACATTAGCATGTTCTCAACGCACAAAGCCTCCACCCGGTGACACAGATCTGCTGATTTGCATCGGACCAAGTGCCTACATGTCAGTGAGGATCCAGATGATCATGCTCTATCCAATACAAGCAGGGCATACAGAAGAGGCCCTCAAGGTGACTTTCTGGACAAGGGAAGTTACCTATCTGTGTCCTTCCATGGACTGCCATCAGAGATTGCCATTAAAAGGACAATAGGACACAAAAAGCACAACAAAATACAGGACATGCAGAGCATTGATGGACACAGAAAATTCATGCGTGCCTTTATGTGTTCAGGTGTTTCTGATATATTTTTTGAGAGTTACCCAGGGTCCAACATATGATTCATCTTGAATTTCTCTGTACTTTTTCTTTCGCAAAGCCTTTCAGCAGCACTAATGCTGATGTTGGTTTAAGGATGCTTGAAAGCATTAAGTATTAATAACAAAAGAAATGTGATTAAGACCTGGAAAAGGTATAGAGAGCTCAACACAGATGATAAAAGATCTGGAGAAGCTTCTACCCAAGGAATGACTAGACATGCTATGACTCTTCATCCTCGGAAAGACAGGAATCAGACAGATGTTTATAAAAATACATACAGGACGGAGAAGATAAGCAGAGAAGAGAAAACAAGCAGTCACTCTCTCCACAAATTGCTGTGGAGCATCAAACAGGCCTCGCTGGTGGCAGGGTCCCTGCAAATGCATGGTGATTCTTCCCACTTAGGGAATTATGCTGCGCATGAGGAGGAACATGACAAAGCTTTACATAAGTTCAAAAGCCAACTGCTGAATTTTTCTTCCATTAATTTGCCCATGGTTTCTCAATTTGAGAGCCTTTTCTATAAAAGGGATGTTTTTACCATGTAAATCATATCTAGATCTACTGCAGCTTAGAGCTTTTCTTTCCTATTTTAATATTGACTTAAAAAAATTGTGTGGTTTCCCATCCCTGACTTTTAAAGGCAACCCTTCCCCATCAAGTGCAATGGAATGTCACAGCCCCTTGCTGAGCGTTACAACTCTAAATGAAAACACGCTCTGTGTCACAGACTGTGTTGCGCTGTAAATGAAAAGCACCTACTGCACAGCCAGGCTCCAGCAAACGAACAGCTTTGTTGGTCTGAGAAGTTTCTAACTGAAACAGGACATCACATCCCAGACAGGAGATCTTCCATGTCCCTCTGCTGATGCAGCAGAAACAGGCTCTGTAGACTGTGTCTGGCCACGTGCATGGGGCTGGTTCAGCAGATGAAGAAAGGAGGTGCTCATTTTCAACCTGTTCTGCAGAATCAACCACCTCATGTTAAAATCTACAGAGAGCACATGGTGGTGCTGAGCTAATGATCGGGTTGGGGCCGTCAACAGGAAGATCAGCTGAGAAGAAGTGTGCTTGGGTAGGGATGACGCTGAAGAGAAAAAGCACATGAGCAGCTAGGAAGACAGATGGCCTTTCCAGAAGGACCTGGTTATGTATCCAGAGCTGCCAGTTGTAAGAGGTCTCATGAGATACCATATGTAAATATTTTATAGATGAGATGCTCAAAGCTGCAACAGCGTAAGCAAAGTCTTGTATGTTTTCTTTTTCATTTAGGGCAAGCAGTCTGAAACACATGCCCCACCACTGACCCCAACTCTGACCCAGAGGGGCTGTCTGGTTGAAAAGATGATTCATTCACTCTGCTAGAAGGGCTGAATGAATAGGCAGTATTCAGACTGCAGAACACTTATCACTTGGGATTCCCTCAAAATTTAGGTCTGACATGACTGGGTCAGTAACCACGCGCTTTTGTTCCTAGCCCCTTGAACAGAAATGTCTCTTTGCATCCTTCAGTGGCTCCCACAAATCAGGTCGATTTTTATGGCTTGCTAATTATTACTGCTAGACTTCTGCCGGGCTTCAGGATGAAAAGAAGTGTATTTCTGAAAGCTCAGGGCACAAAACTTACAGAATAAATCACTGTCTATCTGGCAGCAACAAAATCCAGCCACGGCAGCCACTTAAATATACACATCTGGACAGTGCTGAACTTTGTTTAGGAATGGAAAGTTTTGTTCTGCTTTTGTTGACAAAGCATATTAAAGACTGCCAAAAATGCGAATCGAGAAAAAGAAATAACTGTCACAAATTGGATTTTGTCTAGAGGTGCATCAACATATATCACATATACAAAGCTATCTGAAAAGACGTTAAAAGTTGCAAGGTTACACCTCGGGAGTTTGGCTGCGAAAGAAATGAGAGATGACTGCATAATCGTAACTGAGGCCCCTTCTGCATATTGAGCTAGCTACTGCCTAGCTCAGTAAACGTATTTTACTCTTCCCATTCCCTCTGCCTAGACTATCTGTCTCCCCTGCATCAGCTCCCCAGCCCAGGCACTGCCCCTGTGGGCTCCAGTCCCTCACCCAGGGCCTGCCCACATTTGCTGTCCAGCTTTCACCACTGCAAACTTTGAAAGTTTTATCCTCCTCATGCCAAGGTCCACTTTCAGATTACCTCCTGCAAGATATGTTGTCCCCTCCTCAACAACAAGGACAGTAAAGAACTTCACAGACAAGATCTTGAGTTAAAACAGCAAAACTGGCTTCCTCAACCCAGCCCGAGAAGGCAGCCTTCACCAGGAAAGGGCAGCTTGGGCCAAAACTCATGTGTTAAGAGAGCAAGACAAGCCTGACTGCCAGAGAGGAAAACTAAAGCCTAAATCACCAAAAGTTTGGCAAAGTGGTAACAGAAACATAGAATAACGGAAAGCAGGAAGCCACCTTAGCTGGCAGCCTCACCTACAACACCACCATGAGCAAATGGATCACGTGTGTATGTTACGCTCAGGGATGCACTAGCAGCTAAAATCACCGTATCCATAGTGATGGCAAGTGATGCACTGGCAGTACCGCAGGCTGGAGTCTGATGGTCTGATCTGAAGCACAGAGACCTGGAAAGACTTTTCCAGAGAGGCAAACAACTGTTCTTTGCGTGCCCTGAAAGTATAGATTCAACCAGGTGAAAGCATAAGAGCTCTCAAAGGCATCTCAAAGGCTTTGCTACACCCTCTTAATCAGCAGAGAGCTTCCTGCCATTCAGATCCGGCCTCTATTCCTGCCCAAACTCCTCTGCTGCTGGACTGGCTCTGGGGAAGAGCCACCTGGGACACTGGGACTGCAAAGGGAATGGCTTGGGACTCTCTGGGCCCTTCTTGCTGAGGTTAATGCAGCGTTCGTGTTCCCTGTTGTGGTTCTTTCCTCTGGGGCTGCCACCATTACATATTTGAGCCCCAGCTGCCCTCCTCATGCAGGTCCCAGCCATCCAGAGGGACAGATTGTGCTGAGGCCTCCCACTAACCTCTTTTCTCAGGAAGCTAGTGCTGAGTAACAGCCAGCAAGATACCTGTACCGTTCCTTTCTCTGCATTTAGGCTCACACCATGCAGAACAAAGAGCCCTCACATCAAATGCAGGGCACCCCTGCCTAACTGTGAAGAACATCTCCATGAAGAAAGAGAGGCACTAAATTCAGCGAGATACAAACCAACTGTCCCAGCACCAAGGTGTCCCTCTTCAGTCTCATTCCTCTCTTATCCCCACTCCAGGCACAAGAGAAGACATGCCTCAGCCTACAGCCCGTGTCTAGCCTCATTCCAGTCTTTTAAATACCCCTATGGCCAGTGCTAAATCCTCACAGATGAAAATTCTAGTCCAGGCATTGAGACTTCCAGACCCATTTACAGATCGTGAAAGTCTCCTCCTACTCCACATCTGATTTCTGCACTGTGTGAGGCTGAGCTGGCATTTGGGGGCATTTTTCCAGGGTACAGTACAGAGGTATTTTCCAGCATCACTGGGTACCCTACATACACATTGTCAAGAACAAAGAAATGATGAAAAACACTTTTTTTTTTTAACACAATACTTAAATGCTACAAAAAGAAGGACTGCTGTCCTTTTAGCTGTTACCAGTTTGAAACACTTTGCATGCGTGAGGCTGCAGCACGAACTAGAAGAATAAAACCCTAAAGCTCCTTTTCCCAAAGCACTGCTAGGATCAAACCCTCTGTGTGCACGCCAATCGGCAGAGATTTTCAGTGAGGATTTACTCTGGTGCTTTGTCAGTGTTCTCCGGGAACATTACAGAAGTCAGGAGATTTTTCTGGAAGCAAATTCTTACTTGTCCTTCGATGAGGCACCTTATTTGATACAGAAGGATTTGATGTGGGAGGATACTCCAAAACTGCAATCCTCAACACATTTAAATTTACTTTGGATTTCTGAACATTTTTAGAGGGGTTTTACTTGGTGAAGTGGGAATTGTTAACCTCAGGCTAATAAAGACTACAAGATCCACATCATTATATTTGACATAAAGCCCGTGATCAAGCTCAAAAAATTACCATTTAAAAGATACAGTTGATATTTCAAACATCAACCACTCAAATGATAAGCTGCTTTGAAGAAGATACCGTGCTTTACTTTGTTGTACTGCTTCCAAGGAGCATTGCTCATAACCATTTGCAGCTTCTGAAACGAGGGTGGCATTCTTCCTTTTTCCACAGCAAGAAATGATTATTGAGACAACATGTTTTTAAATAGAAGCTTCTTTCTATCAATACGAAATGAACACAAAGGTGACAGGAAGTTACTGTATAATCAGTTCTCTCTATATAGCTAACATTTCATTGCTTTCTTTGTTTCCCAGTATAAAAACCAATGTGGCTCAATTTTCTTTGCCTCTTGACCGTCTACTGCTTTCTCTACAGGTTTATCTGTTCAGAATCCCAGGAGGTCTTAATATGAAAGATTTCCAAAATCAAGAGGGAGATTTATGAACACTGTCCCACATTCTCCTTATCAGGCCAGAACAATCTTCTGCGGCAAGAAAGGTGCAGAAGGAGTTCACATTAGGGAGGACCAGTACAACACTCACAGTCTCCTGATCAGATTCCCAGACCAGTTCTCAGCCCGTGGTACGGAAAATGGTCAGGGAAAATACTCTGAAGACGTGGCATCAAAATGCTGCTAACTCCTGCTCTTCTTCAAAATTCAGATTTAAAAAAAAATAAATGATCACAACACAATTCCTAACATTTATTTTTCCATTGTAGTTCTGCAGGTAGGTAAGGACATTTAGGGTGTTTGTTACAGTGTTAAATCCTACACTGTTAATCTCCTGTAGGCAGGCTGTAGTAAACAAGGAATAATAATAAATCACTGGAACTTCATTTCCACACGTATTTAAGAGCAGGAAATAGCCAATACATTTACTCATTGTAAATCAACTCCTTTCTCAGCAGCTAAGGGTGGGATGTATCTTACGTTTTGTGACACCCTCAGAGGATTACTGACTCGCGTTCCCTTGTTCACTGCATGTCTGCAAATATATCGCAGTATAAATCCATTAAGTGAATTAATAACACAGAAAACATCAAACGCAATTGCACACGGCAAAGCAGCAGACCCTCTAGTGCTCAGACACAACTAATTCCCATGAGTTAGCATGCTTTAGCCATGTGGTGCTTTCAAGATTGATTCATTAACAGAAAGTGAAGCATTCAATGCAGATCCTCCCCAATTTCATTTTCACCTCCTCTTGCTGTTTTTCTCTGCATCTATTTGTACATACGGAAATAAACGACAGCTCCATACAGCATTCCCCAGTTCCTCATGCATTTTCATGTGTCTTTTGATGGGGGCTCATGTTTGCGATAGCGAATCAAGACCTCTGACAATAAACCTGTCTCTCAGGAATTACAAACATGACGTAGCTGTGATGCCAGAATGTCTAAAAGAATGAAAAAGCAACTTAAGGAGAACATAGCTTTAATTACCCCTCTTTAGAGAAAAGAGAACAATAGAGCCTGGTAAAAAGATGACGAAGGTTTTCTGCATTCAGCGACACCTCCTTCCATTTTACTTCCCTTGTCATCTCTGCACCAGAAACACTGAAATAACCAGCATCACTGCAGTTGTAATAACACCCACCTCTGGCACATACAGAAAAAAACCCTAATTTTGTAGGCTTCAGTGCTTTCAAATTATGTTTGTTACCATGAGAACTTGATTAAAATGTCACCTCAGTGCAGAAGGGGGGGAAAATCAACAACAACAATAACAAAAACCATCTACTTTTAATCAGTGGCAGTACACTTGCTGCATTGCAGCATTTTCATAAGCTCCACAACCTTCTGCAGTAAGAGGCAGCAGAGATGCCCAGACAGATATATTTTGCTGAATACTTTATTCTGGAAAAAATTCAGCTGACAGTACGCTTGCCATCCAGTACTATTACGCAATATTCCATCTGAGGAAGATAAAGCACACATACATGTTCCTCACCATGTTACAAGGCTTGATTTGAAAACTAGACAATTACGTGTATGTGCAAGGCGGGGGCAACTCTGACAGCCACTCAGGACAAAAAGTTATTTCTAGCGATATCTGAGACAAATCGAAGCTACGAAACACCCTGGTTTCCTTGCCATCCATTTGGTAGCTTTAAAAATTTAGGCTGATTTTTATGTATATATATTTCCGAAAATTCAAATGAGAGCACTGTGTCAGCTAGGCTCCTTTTTTTCTTTTTGATTTACAGTCTCTTCATCTTTGGATTGATGGCTGTGGACGCTACATTACTGCAATTTGACTAGGAGCCAGAGTTTGTAGAACAGGCACCTCAAGCCTGCAGCCACCTCAAAGCAGATAATGAGCAGTGTGGCTAATAATAAAGCCGGTATTAAAGCACATGAAGCAGCTTGTTCAGCGGTGTGCGTGTTAAACGCCGCAGCTGGTGCAGACTACAGGAACGGCATGCAGCCAGTGGTGGGCTGGGAAGGGGAAGAGTTTCACATCTCTGATCAGAACAGCTTACTAGCCACTTACTCAAGGAGTCACGTCACACATCTCTCTCTCAAAAAAGACGTATCTACTCATCCACAGGAGGGAAACTACTGTTATTGTAATTAACAGACCCACTAGCTGCCTGGAGCTCCTACCTCCAACCCCTTCCTGCTCCCACACATGTACAGGACTAACTCCCACCAACTTCCACGGGATATACACCATGCAGGCAAAACGTGAGCAGAGCGTGACCCTCTATACACAGAAGACAATGGGCATATCATACCTGAGGGCGGGCATGGTGCAAAGAGATTTGAGAGAAGAGGGCCAAGGTGAGACACATCGAGCAATCAGAATGAGAGCTGCCACGGCTGAGCTCTGTACAACCTGCACCAACCTAGGAAACACAGTGCTGTGGATGCGCCAGTTCAGGCCAGCAGGACCAGCTCAGACAGCCCCGTGGCTCAATGGCATCACTTCTCTTTCCTTTTTGCCCCCTCCTTTCCTCCTCTCTTTCCACTAATTGCAGGGAATTTGGGATCATGCTCCCATGGGGTTGCAAAGAGGGGAAAAAGAATATTATGGTCATCCAACCCTCCAAGTGATGAAAAACAAAACTCCTCTCCTTGGCATTCAAGAAAAAGCTTGGCTTATTCTTCATAGACACGGATTTTCCAGAAGATTAATAAAATTAGCAATTATAAGGTACTTTAAATAAAGAGATTTTCCTTTTATTATCTATAGACGGCTGAGACTATGATTGTCTCACCTCTTCTCTGGATTACTGTTAATTTATTATTTGCTGGCGATTTATCTTTTTCTGTTAGGCATTAGCTGTGTAGAATTTGCTAAAATTGACCAAAGGATAAAGAAATCCATGCACCAATCAAGATTATCTCACTCAAATAGAGGTCTTCTTCCTTCCTACCTGTATACTGTGGCATAATACAGATATTCCCATGATCACGAGGATCTTTCAAAAGGCAGAACAGTTCTATGGTTGGGGCACTGAGAAGCAAGACCAGAGTTCAGTCCAGGGCTCCTGCTGTTCACCTGCTCCACGACCTTGAACTTATGAATAAATAAGCCTGTGCCTCAGTTCTCCCAGCTGTAAAACACAGATTATAATGTTCACGCTGTCTGTAACTTGCCTATTTTTGCTGCAAACCCTTCAGGGCAAGGGCTGTCTCTTCCCATATGTGTGAGGATGCTCTGGCTCCCAACCAAAGCCTTCGGATCCAGATTTCGGAAAGTTTTGTTCAAGGAAGGACATTTATCAGACAGCATCTGCCTGGAGGCAGCACAACAAACTTGCAGCCAGAAAAAGGAGACCCAAAAGAAGAGGACTGCAATACTGGCCACTGACACCAGAGCCTGAGTTGCTTTTTGAGCACATTGGGGAAGCAGAGGGATCTGGGACACCATGTGTCTGGTTGACAGCTCTGAGGACAGAGGCAGCCCTGAGCTTTGGCTGTCTAATAGCTCCAGCTCCTGGAAGTTTAAAAGCTCAGCTCAGGCCCCCGGCACTGCTGAAAGGGACCCTTATCTCTTAAAACTCCCAGTAATCAGCTGGGACTACCAAGAATAGCCACAGTTTAAAAGATGTATGTAAAGTCTTTGATGCAGGCTGCATCCCACAAACTGCATTAAGGAGCCCCTGCTGTTGATGTTAGCATAAAAACAAATGAAAATGCAGATTCTTATTTCAACTCCGTAGGGCTGCTGGCCTGAGCAACTGGGTTGTCTCTAAATGACTTAATTCTTTCACAGAATCTCCATAACACTTCCCCCCTCTTTCCTCCAGGGATCTATATAAAGCTTTCTGCATTTCTTCTTCTGATGGATGCTCATTTCTAAAAATACTTTTACGAAGAACTGCCTTTGGTAGCAATTAAAAATGTGCCACAATGTAGTGCCAGAATCCATTAAAGAAAACATAAATCACAAAGTATGCACCAAGTCCCTGATACCAACCTGCCTCCACAATTACATAACAGGTCCTTAAAATTTCTCCCTGACATTAAACCAGTAGTCAACCCCCTGCTCAGTTCTGCCGGTTAACTCAGCTGAAGATGTGTGAATGTACAAGCAATCCAAAAATACTTGCTCCCTAATTCTCTCATTATGTTTGTGCTCTGGTTTCCTGTCTCTGCCTGTCTGCTGTGTCTATCCACATCCATAATTGTGAGTCACGCTGGCCAATTTCTATCATGTTTGACAGAAGATGCTAAGCTCCTACCTACCACCTTAGGAAAGCCACAGATGGGTAGAGGAGAGAGAAGATGTTAGTGCCTCTGTGAAGGGAAATGCAAGGAGAAGAGCCCAGCTCTTATTCCTTCTGGTTGGTAGTGTCCTGGTGGTCTGATCAGCAGATGTGGAGCTCACATGCGGCCCTAGCATATGCTCTTTCTGGCCCAATTAACCGTCTAAGCAAAGACAGGTAACGGATGAAACAGGTGCTGGTTAACCTTCAGTAGGATGTCACTGCAGAGAGGGTCTAGAAAATTGCTGAGAAAATGCTACATGGAACTCAAGTCAGGACACCCCAAAGGTCCGAGGAGTAAATGGTGATAATTTGTGAAGAATCAGAAAAAACACAGGGATAGAGAGCTGAGGGTGCTGGGAAGAACAAAGTGCTGTGGGTCTGCAAGATCACAGGAGAGAGTGTGAATCTTCCCTGGGCTGGAGAGTTAGTAGACTGTAGGTAGTGTGGTAAAAAAGGCCACAAACTGGGAGTAGAGAGCTGACACTAGATATGAGCCCACATAGACAAATAATACCAATTATTTTAACTTATGAAATAGTTTGATTGGCAATGCCATTTCCAGCAGCGAGCTGAACTCAAACCAAGAGGAGGAGCTGACTCGAGGCATTTCAAAGTACAGATTTGATCTGAAACGTACAGGTACATTTTGGATTGTGACAGAAGGCACCTCCATGACTTTACCAGACTCTCCTCACTCAGATCAGAAAGAATTGCTTTTCTCATCTTGATTTGGTGGTTTTATTGCTAGCTGAAGCTAACTATCTAAACATTCAGAACCTGGGGGAAAGAAAAGCAGGGGGGACATATCTAATTCCATTTGAAGGCCAACATTTAGATTATTTTTTAATGAATCTGAACTATTTTGTCCATTTCTGTTACTTGCTACACTGGCCAAAACGCAAAAATACAGAGCCGCATTAGTAACATTTGCTGTATTAGAGAGAAAAATATTCCCAACAAAAAACATGCTACAGCGGTGGAGACAGACTAGAGATAAAGCTGACCTTGTGTATTTTACAGCTCATAATACACCAGATTTTAAGTCAAAAAACCCAAGTAAAAATAGGGCTAGATGCCTTGTTAGCTGCATAACGTATGTGCTCTCATGCTGATACGTCCCAACGTGACCTGCATCACGTGAGTATAGTTTTCCATCTACAATTTCCCAGTACAAACTATGGAGTCTCTAAGCTACTAATTACACTGAAAAATACTGTCTCACCAGCATGATGTCTGGCTGCTTACACCTCCACGCCTCTTCATAGATTTGACTGTAAGCTCTTTGGGGTCTGGAACAATTCTGCTGTTGGAGCACACAGCATCTAACACAACAGTGATCTAATCCAGACTTGGACACCTAGTTATTAATATTATGGTAGCTACAGCAATGAATCACGAAGCATTAACAAGAATCACAGCAAAAGCTGTTGCACACAGCATCTAGTTCCCAGGCACGCGGCCATTAACCCTAGACTCGATCCTGTTGTGTCTGATTCTGTTTTCATTACACTCATAAAACGGAAACATGATTCTTCTGTGGCCTTACAATTTTTAGCAGCAAAACTGACACAAGAGTAATTGCATAAGCAAGCAAAATATATATTTTTACACAAAAGTAATAACTAAAATAAGGATACTAGGAAGTTACTATTAAGAGTATGCTGCAGAAAAACCATCTTACTGATATAGATACAGGTAATATTATGACTTAATTGCTGAGAAAAGACTACTGATCAAAGTGCCTTGCAGCCTACCCCAAGTATCCCACACAGACATGGCAAAAGGCAGAACATCAGGCAAACTTACAATTTTATTACAAAAACGTCCTGAAGCCTTCTGATTTAGAATTCAAGGATGATCTGGAAAACAATGAAGAGAATAAGCTGTGTCTGTAAGGTCAGGATCTCCCTTTTCATGTGAAGATCTTGCTTGCACATGAATCACACAGTGTATTATACCCCTCTCCCCATGTAATTATTCCAGCCACCCAACGTGTCATGGCCAGAGACCGGACTGAATTATAACTTCCTTCTTCAGAAGGGACTGAAGTCTTGGAGGAATTAGAAATGAGCGAAAAAAAATGAGTCATCTTAAGGATGACAACTAGAGTATTTTTTGGTCACGATTATGAAGAATTTTCTTTCATCTACTATGCTGGAAAGAACATCATGATTCAAACATCTGTTGTTCTCATAAGCTCCATTGCTCAATGCAGGCAAACCTGTGCTTCTCAAACTGCTCTCATGGAGAACGCTCACTGCACTCCCATTACTCCCACTATCTCTTGCAAAAGCGTGTTTACTAACACAACTGCTTAAATACACATAACTCAGGCTTAAATCTGTTCAGACCACTGCAGGAGGCAAGCAACCCAAGGCCTGTTTGAGCAGGCCACCAGCCCGGTCGTACCCTGACGGGCAGCGTAATCTGATGGACAGAGTTGCCCTCCAGTTCCCGTGAGCGAAGGACTGGCACACACACCACGCAGCAAGGATGTGTACCTTTCAAAACCAAAACTACGGTTTTTAGAAGTGTGAGCAATTCCTTTGTCATATAGCCATAAAGCTATAATCCTTAGCAAGATTATGTGTTTTCAAAAGGATGTCTATGGCAAAAATTCAACTGCCTTCAGGAGAGCTGAGCTTCTACTATGTGGTGTTGAGTTTTCTTTCCCTCCACACGATTTAGGGGACAAAACTCACAGCTGAGTTTGAGAATTCAACATCAGCACACTGGATTGGTTCCTGAGCTACGGGAAGTATTATGCTCACTTTACTGTTGGAGATGTAAAAGAAAATATACTCCTCAACTGCAGTAGGTCTTCACAACACCAGGTTGTCAACTGTCAATTGTCAGGTCATCAACTCACCTTCACCTTGCTTAATTTTGCCCCTCTATGAAGTCACTTAAGTACTGCACAGGAATGGAAAAGCTCAGTACTGGGGTCGGCTGCTGACCCTGACAGAAGCATCAAGCACAACCTGCAACATACAGAATGGCTCAGTTTCCCCTACCAATCTCTTCCTCAAAATGAAGCTCCTTTGCTCATCACTACACAGGGGAAAGGAAGGATGACATCTCCCTCTTCCTCACCCCTCCTGGTCTCTCTGCCCCACCTCTTGCACCCAAGGAGTTGGAGAGATACTTATCAAAGAGCCGCATTAAGTCATGTAACCTCTGCCTGTCAATTCCTGCCTGAACAATCTTGCTTCCTGGCTGTAAACAAGTTTTAAGCATCTGCTAGTGACTCAGGTAGGATTATTACGAACACCACCGCCATCATGATTTACTACTATCAGGGGGCATTCTCCTTCCTTTCCATTGCTTAACAACCATGTCTGAATCCTTTCGAAACGTAGCAAATGCTACGTTTGATAGTTGATAATTACAAGTAACAGAGTCTTCTGCCTTATGGCTTATGTTCCAAACAGGTGTTTTCAAATGAAAGAAGGTGAAGATAATGGCTCATAAGATACTCCTTAAAGAAAGAAGGAAAGAGATAGGTTGGCTCTCAAATCAATGACAGCCTTCCTTTCAGAGGAGAGAGGTAGATTGATGATGAGGGATAAACACAGAGGAGGAAAAACGAAAGGCTGGTTTGGTACAAGAACCCTGCGGCCATTGACAAGTTTTAGCTGGAAGCCAGAGATTTCTTGCCAGTGAGATTGCAGAACAGCAAGGGACTGTTTTTAAGAGAGAGGTTGTTGAAGGAGGATTGGACGGCACGCTGGCTGCGACATCAGACATCCCAAGAGCCTCTTCAGCCCTGTGGCAGAACCACCCAGGTGGGGATGCCTCCTCACAACCCTCCCAATGCCACACAGGAGACACTCAAGCTGGCTGCATGGGAAAAGAGAATACAATACCAGTAACATCAGCAAGACATATCTTGCACTCTGCCCACTTCTAATCTTCCCCTAGTGCTACAAAGATCATTGAGAAAAAAAAAAAGTATGCAAAATGAAAAAGCAGAACATCTCTAGAGTTTTTGACTCTCCAGAAACCAAGAAAACATTTCACCTGGAAGTACTACAAGAAATCCTTCTAGCAGCTATCAATTCACACCCCTTTTCCTAAAACTGTTGTAATCATTGCTCGCTGACGTCTTTCTGTATAAATTTAACTTCTAACCAGTGGTGAGGGAAATTCCTAAGCCTGAAACACGAGCCGCAGTGTACTTAAAGTGCAGTCATAAGTGCACTTAGCTCTCTACAGAATTCATATAAGATGCGCTTTTACCTGAAGAGGTTCCAACCTAATTGAACAAAATATCGATACACAAATGTTCTCCCTGAGTACACTGCAGGTTCACCTTGGCCCCATGCTGTCCTCAAGCTTCTGCTCAGGATGGCTGAGCCTCTCCTTCTGAGCATCAGTAGAAAAAGAAGTGCAAGTAACGCTTACACTTAAAAGGCTACTCAAAATTATTAGGAATCTCAACATAACAGAGCCCTCTAAAGGTGTTAGATTTCCCCCTCCAGCTCAGAAACAGCCCCACACCAGGCCTTGGCAGAGTCCACGTGAGCAAATCGTCTTGGTTGTGTCTTCCTGCAGTGGAGTGCCCGCATATAACCAGCTCACACACAGTGAAAACCTCATGTCAGGAGACGCTGAGTTTGTTCAGAGCACACAGGGAATCACAGGGTCCAGGGACCAGAGTGAAGTCACTGCAGCAGCCCCAGAAGCATCAGAAGCAAAACCACACTATCAGAGAACGCCTTAATGGTTCCAAAGCTGAGCCCTCAGCTCCGAATGCTGCAAAGGGGCTGTACTGACACCCCAGCTCAGCGGGATGTGAGCTTTATCACCCATCCCTGTAGCCCTCTGTGCCACCTTGCTGGTTCTGTTACCCCTCCTCCTCATCCAACAGCCCAACCTTGGGGGAGGTTCTCACACAGAAGACAATGGGACAGACTTCTTTTCCTGACCCCCTACCTCCTTTATCACAACTTTCCCTGTCAGCCACATGCAGCACACCATTTCCACTGCCAGTTTTCACCGTTACTTTCACCCACTACAGAGACAAAAGGACACATGACAGACAGCCACACTCACAAGATATTATACCCTGGTTTTATCCCTGACGCAGTGACCCTGTGTAGAAAATGCTAGTTCTCACATATTATTCTTTCCCCCCCATTTCATTTCAGGCTTGTCCACTTAAACTGTCTGTGGCATCTCAGCAGCACCAAGAGGCTGTGGGGCACTCCACAGATATACTCTTAATTTCAAGAGCATTAATTTAGGCCTGTCAGTTAAAGATGGGACCTGCAGACACAATTTAAGCTTTGCATAGTAGATGTCTGAAAATTTACTTTATCACCGGTGGAATATTATCAACGGAGAAACGGTGAATGCAATAAAACCGTCCGTTACTTTAAGTCTCAAAGGCTAATTTAATCCTTCATTTAGTTCTTGCATGCTGCTGCAAGGGTATTCTGGGGCCATGGGAAAATTCCTGAAGCGTACAGGATCGCTGTAAGCAGCCTTATGCTGCCCTCCGCCCTGGCAGACGCTGGCCAGGAGCCAGCCTGCAGGCACGCTGGGTTGCTGTAGGTGCTGCCTGTCCCCAGGGAGCTTGACGTGAGCAAACGCCAGGGCTAAGGGGGCTTCTGCCCTCCCACAGTTCACCATCCAGAAGGCAAATGGTCCTTCCCAAACTGCTGGGCTGCTTGTGCCATGCTTCCCGAGAGGAGAAGCAGCACTGAAATTCAGTCCAACAACAAAAGACATCCTAAACCTCTGTAAGGCCAGCAGCATGTCTCTCAGGGACAGGAGAGGCTGGCATACACAGCCTTTATCTGACTCCCACAGCCCACAGGTCTGTGCTGCCATGGCTTGCAAGAGAGAGAAGTTCACAGATGAAAAGTGAACCCCTGGTACCTGTACGTGTGCTTTATACAGCCTAAAAACCTAGGGGGACAAATCTGATCCTTGATTTCTGCTTCCTTCAAATTCATAGAGCCAAGAGAGACTGAAGTAAACTAGGGGCTAGTCAGGAAATGGACAGATTTATGGTCTTACAAAAGCTCAAGGAGTCCAAACTCAGCCTTGTAGCCAATACATATGCTTAGACTTGCAAATGCATATGTGCACGTACACGTAGAACTCAGATTATACACTGTAATATTTTTTTCATTCCATGATATCAGCTTGCCTTCTTTTAACGCTGTGCTTGATCTCTCAATTTTTTCATTATTAAGTCCTCAGAAGCACAGCCTACTTGAGGAGAATAGGGGAGACTAACTTTGCTCGCCGCTGAAGCACCATCTCACAGAAGGAACACGTCCTAACTGGCACAATCCAGCACCTTTTCATTAATGACAACACACAGAGGGGGTACCAGGGGAAAAAAACAACCCTTTTTTGCCTGTGTGTATATATATGCTACTCCTCAAAGGATGCAGAGTCTGAACCTCCTGTAGCTTGCTGAGCTGAGGGGAGATCCTGGGAAGGGGACCACCACCCCATTATGCCTTATGTCCAACTCTCTATAAGCTTCGACAAGCACCTCCTGAGCTCACTGAACCCCTCTTGCTTTTCTTGTGTTGCAAGGCCAGAGCGAACACAACACCTCACCCCAAAAGAATGGCAGGATTTCGCCCTGCCCAAGTAGTAGAAACTAGGGCACTTTGCCACTCTACTCACCCTGCCCTCCTGCCATTTCTCCCTTATGCTTCATATGTAGTCATTCAATCAAACTCCATTCCCATTTGCTGAAGTTCAATATTCTGTCTTTAGCATTTGAAACTCATGCTTATGAGAACAGACACTAGCTTCACTTGTAAATCAAACTGCAATTAATTTCTGGGAACACAGAAATACTGGCAAAACAAGTATCCGCTCATCTACCTGAAAGAGGCAGCACAGATTCTCTCTAACACTTGCTTTTAGTCTTCTGAGAGAGGGGTGTCCTGAAATTCTCTTTCCCAAAGAGGAGAATAAGTGCATTTCTTTGATCTAACCCAATCATTGTCGATTCTGGAGATGAGGCAGAATTATGCTTGCCCTTACTCTGCCAAACCATTCTCATCTTTTCAGTGGTACAGCTCACTGCAGTGGTAGGCCGTGACAAACCAGAGTGGCAAGCAGCAACGCCAGCATCTCTCTCAGATGCTCTGCCTTTGTATCCACACCAGCTTGGGCCCTTCCCACCCAGAGCTGTAAGCAGGTTCTTGCTAAGTCAAAAGCAAGATGACAGCTGCTTTGACAATGGGTACAGTGGCTCCCATTAGACACAGGAGGCTTTTCAACAAACAAACAAAACAAGGAAGATAACAAAAGTGGGAACTAACTCCAGAAAAATAAAGTGTTCCAGGAGCTAGAGGAGTTTTAGTTTTGCTTTTTTCTCAAGCCTCCTTGGTCTGTTGAAGCAACCTCCTTGTGAAACTATGCTACCAAGTGAAACAGTCATACCTGTTTTAGCAGATGATAGGATGCTGCGTCTGGTTGTTAAACAAGGGAAAGTCTCTGTTCCTATAAAGAAATAGAGAAACACACACTCTATTTAGTCTATATTCAGTGAATTTAGCATAAACTCAACACTACAAGGACTATAAGATACTGCATATGTGTACACTTACGTCCAAGCCCTTTTCTCTCAGTTTTATTTCCCAGGGCTCACTTGAGTGACATTAATTCAGATCCCCTGTTATGTCTAGCCTGCTTTGGGACCACCAAGGAGATGCTTAATCTCTAGGCCTGCTCTAAGAAAAGCTGGCAATGGCTCCAAAAAGCCGCCCATTAGGAGGCAAACGGAGCACAGCACACACCCAGCCAGACTCCCTCCACTGGGAGGCCTGGCAGGGCTGCTGCATGCACAGTCTCTACTGAGGGAGGATCACAAGCAGGAACAAGGGAAGTGGTTGCAAAAATGCCCAAAAGTAATGGAAAAAGAGGAGCAAGAGCCCCCCACTGACTTCTGAGTATGGCACTTCAGAGCAGCTGAAGACAGCAATGCAGGGAACTACTCCAATTTCTTCTTAAAACTGTTTTTCTTGCCTCACTTGTATAGTGGAGGGTATTAAGTTTTCTCCAGTTTACCTGGAATAAATAACAAAGGGTACCACAAACATGATACCCTTTTTGTGACTCTCTTTACTCAGCGAGTAATGCTTGGACACCAAACAGTCTGTTGAAATAACCTCCTCTGCTTGTCCCGCACACCCGCTTCTTATTGTAAGGCTTTGAGCAGAGCCCACTGGGGAAAACATTACAGTGGCAGCCAGATGCTGAAGTGGCTGCAGTCAGGGAGAAAGGAGTCTCCTTGCCACATGTGACTTTGGGTGTCCCCTAAGTATTATGGTGACAGCTGGTACTACCACCTGTATTTAAGGCTGCAGTTTCACACCTTTCAGATGCTTGTAACTTAGCTGATTTCAATTGTTCAGAAATTAATTCCTCATATCTGATATCTGACTCAAGCTAATGCTTTTGTTTGGGAGTGGTGTTAAACCCCCAGCAAGAATGGGCCAGGCACTTCCAGGAACTAGATTAGTGAGAAATACATGACCAAAACCAAGTTACAAAGAAGGATAGTATTAAGGCAATGACAAAACATAGGATGCAAGTTTTCAATTAGAGAGAATCATAACGCATACACAAAAAGGGGACTAACGTTAAGCTGGAGAGCAGTTCAGGCCCTTCGTACTTCCAAGCCTGGACTCTCATTCTTCGACACAGAGTTAGTTTCCTTGCCTGCCCCACGTCACTGACATGGGACTGTGCTAACTACAGCTTTCCACCAGTTTCCCCAGTTAACACCCAGCAAGAACTGAAAGATTTTGCTGCCTTGAAGGGAGAAGCTTTCAGATAGTTCTGACAGCAAATAAATGGAAAGTGACTGCTCCACCTTACTGCAGAGCTGGCAGCAGAGCACACCATTCACTTCCACGCAATAATTAGTTACACTAAATGAGCTATGGGGAAACGAGGCTCCAGCCAGCATCAATTCTACCCACCCGCACGATGAGGAGGAATGTTAAAATCAGCTAATTAAATTTGCTCTGGCTCAGCAGAAAGATCGATGTTCTCGACAGCTGAGCATTCAGCACTTGGCGTCCCAACAGCCCTCTGATGTGTCACCGATGCAAAATAATGCCACACAGTCAGAACCAGAGGAGGTGGATGCACGCCTCTTGGGAGAGGTAGATGCAGAAGACAGAGGCGTTCAACAGGGACATGAACAGAAGGATGGACACAATGGCAACATGTATGCCTGATGATCAGATGGGGTTAAAAACAAAAAAAATATTTTGCTTTGTGCTTTCACATTGTCTACTCTGCCATCATTGAACACGTGCTCTAATAGTCTGAACTGAAACCTCAACCACCTCTCTGCTAAAGGTCTACTGCAAGAAATGTGATTTTAGCTGGCAGCAGAATACCAAAAATACCAGACAATCAAAATACAGATGCCAGAAGTGGAAAGCAGTTTTGCTGCCCGAGGAATTTGCAGGAGTCAGGCTTCAATCAGCGTTTCCACCTCTTGCTGACCAGGAAGAAAATGAGATGTTTCAAAGATTTTTCCCCTAGAAAACAGAAGAGACCCCCACCCACACACAGAAGCCAATACTTGGGGCAGTTATCTAGGAAGCACTTAACATCTAAGTGCTTGGTCAGAACCTGGCACCATATATATGAATGAGGTTTTCTACTTCCCGTGAGCATCTTCTAACAATCACGGTGCAGAATGTGCTACGAAGGGGATCTTTTTCTTTCTTTTTCTCCCTAACCTCCTGCTTCAGACAGAAATCCCTAAGGAACCTGTCCCAGTAAGGAACTCATTGAAATTGGCACAGTCTTGAGAAAAGCTTTGTGCTTTGATGAAGGGACGTGCTGGCTTGTCGATTCCCCAGGGTGAGGACAGCAGGGATGCCACCTTGGCTGCTCTAAGCGTCACCTTTCCCAAGGGACAGGGTACAAAACAGAGAAGATAATTTTTCACTCCTAATGGGAAGCTGTCATTAGGAGACCCTTCAATCTTAGATATAGAAAACTTCATCAGATTACGCAAGTTTATCACAATGAAGAAACCTTGCTGAAGTCTTGCTCACAAATGCAGGCTGGTAGGTGCATTTAGCATATACATATTTACTTCCACTTGAGTAAATCGTACAGATTTTCTAATGATGCAGACTAGCATAGGTCTAGACAGCTCTAGGCTGGATGCACTGTGATCTGGCATAAAATGGGTAAGGATAGCTGTTTATTATGGCTCTGCCAGTCACCTGTGGGTAGAGCATGTCACTATCTGCGTCCTACTTGCCCTGTGGTATTTATTAGGGTTTGCATTTCCTTCTTTTTGTTAAATACTTTGACATGTACCTGTAGGAACTGATAAGAAAACCCCAATGTGCATATACAGACACACGCAACAGAGAACTAAGGCTCTCGTTTATGCACAAGGTATTTGTAACCATTCTTCACTAATGTGTATCTACTTCTGCTTCTCCTCTTCCTAAACCTTCAGAAACAACTGGCTTGATAGATTTATGCATTTTATTCAATTTTTTTTTTTTTAAATACAGATCTGTCTTTTACAGGTGCTGTTTCCTTTCATTTTTCCCTTTCTTTCATCTTTTCAAAGACCTACCCCAACACCACACCTGTTCTGCAGTTATCTGTGACAAAAATCCTAAGGACTAATTGCATGCTCTTCCTAAGCTGTTCCACCTCTTCCCCTCAGAACGGAGCCGTGCTGTTATCCCGAGGGGTCAGCCCAGCTACCCGAGGCCCTAACTCTGCCTTGCAGAGATCTACTAGCCTCACCGAGCTGCCTGCAGAATTGCACATTTAAGACTAAAACTCTTCATTCTGGGAGCTTGTTTTCTGCTAGATATTCCCCTAGAGCAGCATGCAAGCCATGATAAAAGCCTAAATTGCCACAAATTATTTTTAAGCATTTAGTACTTTGCCCAACAATGCATTAGACATGTTAGTCTGCAAACACTGGGGTTGCAAATGGATTCGATACTTTACAGAATCACAGAATCGTTATGGTTGGAAAGGACCTCCAGGGTCATGAAGTCCAACCTTTCTCCTAGCATCTCTCTAACCACTACACCATATCCTCAAGCACCGCATCTATTCGTTCCTTAAACACCTCCAGGGATGGTGACTCCACCACCTCTCTGGGCAGTCTATTCCAGTGCCTAACTACCCTCTCAGTGAAGAATTTCTTCCTAATATCTAATCTAAACCTCCCCTGACGCAACTTGAGGCCATTTCCCCTCGTCCTATCATTACTAATTTGAGAGAAGAGACCAAAAGCACCAAAGTTTTCCATGTAGCTTCTTCCTTTTGGAGTATGATGTCTTTCTCTTTCTAACTTGTCACCCCCCCAGCCCCTCTCATGCTTTCCCATCAGCAGCAGAGGCTTAAAATAAGATAAACATTTTTCAAAAGAACAAAAAGAAAAATAATCTGATGTCTGGAGGGCAGGATTCACTACACATTTATTTTCCAGTTTCCGAAGTGCTAGCAAAAGAAGGTCAAATATACCCGAATTTCAGCTGGTGTTGATGTGGGCAGTGTCTTTAAAATACTGCAGCTAAAAAAACCCCAGAGGTTATGTTGGTGCAAACTGCTGACCATCAGCAGAAGTCAGCAGCTCACCCTGGCCGCACATATGGCCTAGAAATTCAGAGAGGATTGCAGTAGAATGTTGCCTTGACTTCAGAATCAAGAGCCCAGTGCCACTTGGACTGAGAAAAACCCCATACTGAGATTTTCACCATCAGTTTGAACGGCCTTTGAGCAGCATGTAACTTGGGACTCGTCTCACTCCTAGAACATGCCTACCCCTGAAAGCTGCCTCAGCAGTACTGTTAGGAAATATTCCCTGTCAACCCAGCTGATGTGGAAAAAGTTTTAATGCTACAAAAACAAGCAACACTGATCTTGCCACCACAAATTTATTTATTCTAAAAGCTATTAAGTTGCTTCTGTGTTAAAATGACTGGATGACTCTCTACACTTTTTAATTCTGACTGCTTGCCTGGTGACTATAGAAATCTCCTTTTCACTATAATAGCCACATCAAATTTTTCAGTAGGTTCAAAGAAATTTTAAAAACCCTGCAAGCTGAGAAAAGTCTATTAATGGGGAAAAGCCTCTTGGGGCTGCTGCTGCTAGTCCGAGCAGCTCACGGCCATAAAGGTAGAGGAGACAGTCAGGCTTGGGTTTGACTGGGAGGAGGAAATGGGGAAGATGAAAAGCTCTCTCAGTATCCAAGAATTTTGGGTAACTGAGCCTGAAAGCTGCTGCAGACAGGAGACACTGTTCAATCATTTATGGAAATCAAGGTTAGCAGTGTCAGCAGAGTTGGCTTGGGAGAAAACAGTTTCCTCATCCTCTTCATGCAGAAGTAACATGGCTACATCGGTGGCTGCCAGTAAGTAAGGAATAAAGAAAGGAAACAGAAGGACGAGGAAAGCAAAGGATAAAAGGAATACATCAATATTTTCACAGCTTGCATACAGCAGCCCAGCTAGGACCCCAAGGGGGTTTGTTTCAGGAACCTCAGAGACAGAGACAATCGCTACATTTGATGAAAATATATGTTGTCTGGGTTTTACAAATAGTGTATCTGATTTTATAACTAGCAGGGAAAGAAGTTCTTCTGGTGACAATTACTGCTGAGGCATTTAAGGCATTTTGCTGCATTTACTGGCATGGACCTGTCATTAACACTCCATTTCTCTTAACCACAACTTACTTCCTTTGTAGTTGCTCAATGAAGATAGGTCTGGAGGCTGTTTTCCTGGTCTTGTCAAGATGAATTTTAAATGCACGCTGCTTGAAAGATGTGCCACCTGCTATTTTATATCTATAATTTATTGTATAATGAGTTCCTATAAATTCTTACGATCACTTAAGAGACTTGTAAAATGAATTGCTGGTCCATTTTTTTCTCAGTTCAGCAGCAAAATAGAAAGACCTCAGGTCACTTTGAGTTCCTCCAGACACTCCCTTGAGCCATAGCTCTGGCTGGTTTCCTCCGTGGAAAAACGTGGGCTCCAGGAGAAGGGCCACTGTAAGACTCTCAGTGCTAACTGAGAGATGCTGGCATAGCAATGTGCCACAGTTTTTGCCATTTGCTTTAAGAAGCCTCAGCTATTTCAGACACCCATTAAAGCACTGTATGGATGGAAGCTGTATCTACACATGCAGGAGAGGGAAAGCTCACTACAGACTCTTTCCTGGACAAAGACTGTCTGCTGCAGTCATTTAGTGAAATAGAAACCAGCAACCCTCCAAGTTGGTTGCCAAGAGAAAGTATTTAAGATCTGGGACTGAGAAATCTTCCACCTATCAGGAGCACACTGTCCTCACCTCAGTATCGCACACCAGAAGACATTTCCACACTTCGGTCTAGCACCGCACACACAGAGCTCCCATCAGAAGCTGGAGACTTCTTCATTTGGGACATGACATTCTCCTACCTCTTCAGGCCAAGACCTTTCCAAACACTACTAATACATTTGTAGGAAATGACTGTTATTTCATTTTTTTTTTCTTTTTAAATGAACAGTAAAAAGAAACCTGCTTCAGAATATGGGTACTGTACTACACACATCTTATTCAACAGCATATTTAATCTGTCCTTGGACTAACAGCACTTTCTAAAACAAACCACAACCTTCAGTAAGCTCATGGATGCAAAACCGAAAGTGTGCTGAAATGAGACTGTTCTCGAGCAGAGCTCTTGCAGAGAATAAAGCCAGGATGTGCCAAGATTGTAGAGGGCTTTCTGTCTCAGTCACGAGTGACAGACACCATCAACGGAGAAAATCAGCCATTGCCTTTCAGCTCCTTACAAAAGCCTTGACAGCCAAGCTGTTGCAAACCAACAGTACAGGAGTCTTTCCTCAGACGTCACAGTAATTTGGAGGGAGGAAAGCAGGGAAGAAGAGGGCCTGAGGAGCTGGGACAAAGTGTCAGGACAAAGTGTCGCAATGAGGCTGACAGCTGGGGAGAGCCACTTCCAGCATTGCTAAGCATGGATTTAAGGAAGCTGAAGATGCACTGCCCTGAGCAGGCAGGGCCCTGCAAATCTGGAGGAGCCTGGAGTGAGTATACACCATGGGCCAGTCACAGATCTGTGCTGCCTATGCTGCTACTCCAAGGACACGTTTCAACCCCACAGCAAGGAGGGCATTTTCTCAGTGCTGGAGCAGGAGAAGATTCACCCCAGAGGGAAAGCAGCAGTATGTGACCCCAAGTTAAGCTCCATGCTGCTCTGGCTCTCTTGTCCCAAGTCAAAGCTGGGTTTTCTCTACCCACATCATCCAGGTCTGTAACACAGACATAGCCCATGTGTGAGGTGGAGGTGAACCCACAAGGCAGCTGCAACAACTAAAGGACGGCACAGGAGTCTTTCACCGTTACTGGGGGTCTGAAGAGGCAGGAAGGGGGCTGTCTGCAGCTGAGAAATGAAGAAGGACATAAGAGAGGCAGTTAGAAAGCGAGAGCTGCTGCATTAACTTGACTCCATCCTCTTGCTCGAGGATCCTTTTCCAACACATCAGTTCTGTTCATTCTGCAGATTTTCCTGTGACGTACTAGGCAGAAAATTTCCTCAGTACCTCCTATATCCAACTTGGTCCTCCTATGTCAGCTTAGTATTTCAGGGGTGTGATGGAAATGCAAAGTAAGACAAAATAAATATATGTCGCTTCTTTCTTTTGGCTTGCGTTGGGTTTACTTTTATTATCAGTGTTATATTACACAATTTAAGAGCATCAAGTAAACTTCAGGAGATTATTCTGATGACAAAGTAATAAAACCTCATTTTACAGGTTTGTAGACAGAGGCTTCCTGTGGGTTACAAAATGGGTTACTGCCTGAGACAGGGAGAAAACCAAGGGCCCTCAGCTCCTGCTTTTAATATTGAGGTTAAACACATATTCCCAGCATTGCCCATGAAGTAACACAGTGTGTAACTCCGTAATCCTGTAGGAACCAAGTGTAGCCTTTTCCCAGCAGGCCTGTTAACACAAACTCCATGGTGCCAGGAGGTGAGCAGTGGTTCAGGATTCAGGGCTGCTCTGGGGCTGTACAGGGAAGCCACATTAGCCTACCACTAGCCCACAGGGTGGTTCTGTAGTCAGATGGCTCTATGTTATCTCTAATTTTAAATGCTCCAAAGTTAACTTTGAGGAGTGGAAAGCAGGCTGTGCAAATTGTGTGGTACCCATGGTAACCGAGTTTAAGCTGTGGTTTTACACTAAGATGGATATATTTGAGATAGGAAGGCCCAAAGCACCAGATTAAATAAAAGACACACAAGACATTGGCTGGAACACATCCTCAAAGGCACGGCTCCAACATTGTGGCATATGTGCCACCAGAGATGCCCAAGATAAATACAAAAGGCATAAAAACATTGCCTGAAGACCTCCCACCTGGCAGCAAACATGACTGGGGATGCAATACAGGTTAGCAGACATTCCCCACCTTCTTTTGCAGAAATTTTAGTACCGTACTTTGGATTTCTGCTTCTTCCTTCTCAGCTTAGAGCATCCCAGATGGTGTGGCAGTAGTGACCACATCCTGTGGTGCATCACGGAAGTTTTACTGGTACTATTTTGGAAAGACGTTGTATTGACAGACCCGTTTCACACACATTCCAGTAATAGATGCACGCTCTATGCACAATACAACTGCAGAGCAAAGCTCCCAGAGGCTTTAAACCTTTTATCTTTTAAACCACCTCTAAACTGCTTATGTCCATTAGCAATCTGGAATGCACGAGTCACCTGTCACAGGGCGAAGGGGAATTAAGTGAAGCAAAGTCTTTCAGTAGTTAACAACTGGAAGCTTTTTCCTTGCTTTGCTGGGGATTTTCATGATGTCCCCTGCCATCATTTCCTCCAGGCCTGCCCAAAAGTCTGCACCTCTCAAGTCCCAAGAGCTGCCTACCCCCACCTCCTGCACATCCCAGCCAGGCACCCCAGGAACAGCATCTACAAACTCTTATCAGCCTAACCAGGCCACGTCAGCCCAGAGGCTGCTAAGTGGGACAGCCCAGTGAACAGCTCCCTCATTCAGCTTCACAGGTTTTGGGTAAGCCTCTGAGGTGCCAGAAGCTTTCACAGAAAGACATCCACAGACTGGACTTCAACCCTGGTGAGTGCCAGCCTCCCTTCTGTGCCAGGGGAGAGCCCACCAGAGGAACCAGAGACCATAACTGAGACCAAACCAGGACCCGCAGCAAGAAAGCACAATGAGAGGTGGCTTAGAAGAGGACAGAGGATGACTGCAGCCCTTGAGGACAGATCCACCACCACCTCCCTGCTCTGGCTAGACACAGTCTAACCCAGCCCAGGCAGCTGTCATGGGTAGGACATAGCTGTCCCAGGCCAACTGCTTGACTCTGCTGCAGGAGGTGCCCTGCCTGGTAGTCCGAGGGATGGGGAAAATAGCTGCATGTGCCTTGGCTGTTTGACTTTGTCATTTCTCTTGAATCTCAGTTCACACTCACCATGTCAGTAGGTTAACCTAACATGCTAAGCTGTGACCTGAGTCACCTGGAGCCCTGTGACATGGTCTGCCTTGCTGCTCCTCCAGTGGGGGAGACCACCATGGGCAGACAGGTGGACCAGGCATCATGTGAGGAACATCTAAAGACATGACAGTGAGTGCTGACAGTGTCAAGTCAGGAAGGCTGTGTGGGAGATCCAGTGCACAAACAGCCAGACACAACTGCTCGTGACTCCGCAGTGAAACCACTTGGAGAGGAAGGAGACAAAAAGTTGCATATATGCATGTTTTCCTGTAATTCAGTAAGAAATAACCATCTTTGAAAAAAATTCAGCTCTTTCTCACACAAACAACATCTATCCCCAAAGCTGAAATACAGCATCACTTCATTTTGCACTTGACCAATGTCAATGCTTATAAAAGTGGACTGTCTCTCCTAGGCTGGGGACTGCAGAAGCAGCCACATCTGCCATAAAATCCCTCTTAGCACGCATCTGGTTCCTGCTTTGTGGAAAAACTAGTAACCTGCTGATGACTTAGGTCAATAAGCAATGCTCTGTGCCAGACAGAATATGGTACCAGAAGCAGCCTGGAAGACGTTTCCACTGTGAAACAGGACTCAACCAGCAGCCGCATGTTCAGCCCCAGAACACAGGACAGTTGGCACCAGCACACCCACCAGCCAAGTCTTGCCCCCTTTTCCTGTTTTCCCATCATTCCATTGTCCACCTGTCTTTTCCCTCCTCCTTGCTAAACTCTGAAGATCAGCGAACTCAAGTGAATTTTGCCTAACATCAGGCATTTGGTAAGAAATGCCAGTTTCATTAAAAGATCAGTGATGCTTATGGGACATGGATCCCACAGTGCCACTGTCACATGGTCCCCAGAGATGTGACAGCAGGAAAATTGTTCAAAGAAACTGAAGTATGATAGTTCTCCAGTCCCTAAGGGTCTCAGTCCCTGGATTCAAGAATAAAAGTTCTTACTTTTGTATCTAATACAGAAATAAAGAAAACACTAGCAAAACCTCTTCTCCTGCTCTCCCAGCTACATGCAAGTCCTTGCCTGTTTGCAGGAGAGTACAGGAGAGCTCAGCTGATAAGAATTCAGGCACAGCCGTCTCACTGTACACAGGTAACAAGTCTGTAAATACAATGTTGGGACTGGACGAAGGGCTGTCATAAAACAGAATTTCAAGGTGGGGTAGAAGCTCCAGAACAGATCGCAGGTGCTTTATGAGAGGTTGTCAAGGGCAGGCTCAAATCTTCTCTTCAAAATGAATGTGTAAACACTTCATAGTCACAGAATTTAGACCATTATACTCAGCAAGTCTGTCACCCTCCATTTATACAATTCATGAAAAGTCTGGAGTCCACTTGCAGCAGCAGCCTCTGACTCCTCCATCCCCGCAGGGCCCAGGAATACCCACTCCTCAGCTCATCTACCCTCGGAAGGCTCTGGGGGATCCAGTCTCCCCCAGCCTCCTGCCAGTTACCCACGTCCCCAGCCAGGCTCAGTGCGAACCAGCACCAACATTACCCTCGCTGCAATAAGCGGGCACAAAGGGCCAGTCTCACAGCTGGGAGCAGCCATGGCGCTTCCCAGCTGTGTTTGGAGTTTGTGGGCACTTGCAAGTGCATCCTGTCATTAATCCGCTCTGCCTGTCTCCTGTCTGCTCTTGCAAGAAATGCTACTTGATTTTCAGGGCTCTTTCTGCTCAGGACACAGGCAGCAGGGCTGGAATGAAACAACGTGCCTACAAATAAAGCTGACGACACAAGTCTTGCTGCTACCTGCTTGACTAACAACTTTCTTTCCTCCTCTTTCTTTTTTTTAATTAAATTTGCTGATTCTTTTGCTTCTAAAGAAACTGCGGACTGGCCTTCTCCTCGTGCTGGTAAATAGGCAGCTATAGGAGTGGTCCCATCACACTGTGGGGACCTTCTCACCTCCAGCAGCAGCAGAAGCTCAGGCTGATCCAGTGTCCCACACCCCGAGCCAACGGGTCTTGCTGAAACATGAAGATTTTCAGCTGGGTTGAGGCACCAGGCAGACCTGTCACACTGCCTTTGAAACCCAAGTCGGTGTTTCCTCTCTGGGCTGCACCGAACCAGGTGGGAATTCCCCGGGCAGCTCAGCACTGCTTGGTGTGGTGCTGCACCGACCACCGAAGCCCAGAGGTCACCTTGCCAGGCCCCACAAGGTGTCTGAAATGTTTTCTCAGTCCAAGCTCAAGATATCAACAAAACCCCATCACTGCATATTTCAGACTAGGTCAGCTGAAATGTTTCCACTGTGTTTTACTTGGTTTTTCTTTCACTTGAGTTTTCCTTCAAAAATCAGAGCTATTCCAAGCTGAATGACTTTTTTTGTCTGGTTTTCAATATGTCTAAAAAAGGCATTTTAAAATCAGAAAAAGAGGGAGGAATTTTTCAGGAATGGGAAATTTTTGAAACTAATCCTTTCCCAAGAACAGTTTTCATTTATTAATAGCTTTTTCTGGTTTTTAATAAAAAAAAAAGAAGAAAAAAAAAAGGAGTTTGATTAGAAAAACTCCATTTAACTCAACTTCCTCGCTTCAACATCAACTCCAAACCTAACTCTGGGAAACAAGTCCTTTTCTATTTTCCCCAAGGATAAGCCAGGAAAAGCAGACCTCCTTTCATTTGGGAGAAGAGTTTGCTGTGACAACTCTCTCCTGTAATGTATATATTCCAACCACTTGTTTATTTGAAAATTATGTAGTTCCTGTGAAACCAAATGTTCTGTATTTAATAGCTTAAGCTATAAGTCATAAAAGCCAAATTCAGCAGACTATTTGTTATTAAGAAATCAGGATCCAGATGGCTAGCTGAGGTCAAGCTGAGGCCAGCATACCCATAAAGAATACACACTTGTGTGTCCTCAGTAAATTTAGGGATTTAGTAAAAACGGGAGTGTTTTCCTTCTAGACCACTCATTTCAGATAACTTTGCTTACTTTAATAAAAATACCCTACATCTTTTACAAAGTTTAAAATAACTAGAAGCTGCCAGCAGTGGGAGACCGACCACTATATCGTGGTTTCATGCAGAATTGTTGCACCTTTTTTTCACATGATTAAGAATAATGCTAACTACTTTTGTTAGAAGCCAGAAGCTGTGTTGAAGGTTCCTGCATTTCTGGAAAACTTCCTGTGGGCCCAGGGTCTAGAAATCCTATAGAAATCAGTACCACCTCTTCTTTTACAGCCATCTGCTCAGCTAAGATGAGCCTGTGACAGCAACCACCTGTAGCTGCAGATTTGTCATCATTTACTGCTTCACAAAGCTCAGGTGGTCAGTATTGGGGTGCTGAAGTCTGTGCTTCCTGGCCACTGTGAGTAACACAGAGAAATAACTGGATGAAGTAGTAATCAACGCTGCCTGTTACTGCTCACCACCTCACCACTAACCTAACGTGGGACTTGGCTTTTAAGACCAGGAATCTGCAAATCCAAAGGCAACTTTTTAGCAAATTATGGAGCTTGTGAGCATCAGCCAAGATCAGGTTAATGTGAATGGCTTTGGTTCCAGCAGTAAGTTTGAGAAGGGCTGGTGAGCACTGACCTGTTGAGGCTTCACGGCTTCCAGGATGAAGGCCTACACCCCACCACAGGCTTTGCCCCCCAGCTGCCGCAGGGCAGGTGTGGCTTCCCTGCCACATGGATTCAGCAAGACCTGCCTCAGATGCTGCTTGAT
The DNA here is from genome assembly GCA_013400335.1 of Eurystomus gularis. Lineage (NCBI taxonomy): Eukaryota > Metazoa > Chordata > Aves > Coraciiformes > Coraciidae > Eurystomus > Eurystomus gularis. The sequence continues at coordinate 348,604 of VZZY01006574.1, read as the reverse complement.
ATTGATGCTTCCCAACAGAGAACTAATTAACAGCTGATAACATTGTGACATGAGACTAGAGTAAGACGAAGCAGTGAAACAGAAACCAGAGAAAGTTCAAAGGGTCCCGGTGCTCTCCCAGATCCTCACGGCATTTCCCTTTCTTCCTCTGAAAACCCTGGTGTTGGTGACTGGACAAAATGAGCCAAACTCACCATGAACATCAATAGCCAGTATCACAGGAGGCACAGATTATAAAGCTGGCCAAACGGCTCACAGGTCCTCCTCAATTTTCTATCAACCTTTCTCTGTTAATTCCCTTTATTTATGAGCAGTTCAAAAGTGTGTTCTGTTATTATACTTTAATTGGCTTATGATTAAGCAAGCAGGCAGTGCTAAGGAGATGAGAAACCGTAGTGCAACACAGTAGAAAGCATTAGATGCCTTATTTCCTCCCTCAGAAAGAACTGTATGGTGCATCGGAAAACACTTCGCAAGTGGCAAGCCAACAAGAAAAGCACGGCAAATACAGATTTCTACCCTCTTGAAACTAAATCCCTGTAAAGAAAATTATTACTCTCTCTCAGCACTACATGCTCCTGATTGTATCAAAATACATTAAAATGAGAATGTTTTCTCCTAAGCTGACCAATCTCAGGAAAAGATTTACGGGCTGAAAGCTGCACTTCACTTGCTGGAGACTACATAAGCACCGGGCAGCACCGGTTGTTCACAGTGCCAGGCTTTCTCCAACAAAAGACAACACTGATTGCAATACTTTCATAAAGACAGAATGAGTCAAAAATAGTGTTGCGACCTTAAGATTAAGAACTTTATGGGTCATAGCAAAGCCGTTAACACCAAACACCTGTACAATTTTATAAACAAGTCTTTTACCAACTTTACCTGGCAAAATAGCCTCTTTTATAGAGCTAGCGTGGAAAATGTCGGGAATTTTCAAAACAGGAACTGAATACTCAGAAACGCATAAAAGCTTCTTTAAAACATTATGCTGTGTTATATAAATACCTTAATCAAGATTAAAGAGAGTGACTGAAAACCAAAGGTTACTGACCCATTTGACCACAAGAGCTGCAGCCTTCTGCAACAGAGGATTTCAGGTACTTCAGCACAATTTAGACCTCATGCTAAATAAGTCCCACGTAGAATGCTAAGTCCTAAAGAAAACTCAAGTATAGAGAGACCAGCACTTCTGCCCACCTGGCAGATACTTTTCCTCACATTCCTGATCCACTTTCAGTTCACACATTTGAAAATGGATTCACAGATCTGGAGACAGCACTGCAGAGCAATAGAAAGCTGTTTAAAACACTCGTGTATAGCAATGAAATAGAGAGAATCTCAATTTCCGGACTGGTACATTTGCTAACAAAATTTGTATTTTCTATTCAGAGGAAATTACCATTTAAAAAACCACCCTAAAGCTCAAAAACTATTTCCATAAATGCAAAGAGATAGTAGGTCTCCTTAGAAGACAAGGATGAAGACATTTTTCCTATGTCCAATCTAAACCTCCCCTGGTGAAACTTGAGGCTGTATCCTCTGGCCCTACCACTTGTTACTTGGGAGACCGACCCCACATCACTACAACCTCCTGTACACGTGGAAGACACCATCAGATTCCAGAGACATAATTAACCAGACACATCTCAGTGCTGCCAGATATCATAGCTACAGGTTCCCTTTTGTTGGGAGCACAGAGCCCTGCGCTGTTGGAGAACTGTTGCTAGAGTCAGTTCGTACAACCCTGTGCAACCTGAGCTCAGGATGAGCCCCACCTCACTTATGGAGTCAGCCCTGCACTGCAGGTTACAGAGCTGAAACAGCTCAAGCTTTTCTAGCTGTCTTCTTGTAGCTCTGGACCAGGGGCTAAGGGGCCTAAATTCTGAGAAAAATACTTTCCTTTCAACCACAGGGCCTGAAAGACTTCATTTTTTTTCAGCAGACTGCCTTTGAGTTCTGTACCCCACAGTTCCCTCAGCTCTAATCATCAATGCAAGCACCAATAATCTTGTAGGATCCGATCCTACTTATTTCTAGTTTATACCTACGTGCTAAATACATCCTTAATACAAAGCAGGCGTTGGCAGAGCGTGGGGCCCATTAGAGATGGAAGAGCACTTACTGAGAAAAGGCGTTGGTCTATGAAGAGTTTATAGCCCAATATAGACAAACAGAAGGTAGAAAAGAAAACCTCAGTTATTGCCATGTACCTGTATTTATGACACAGATGCTCTCTGTAATAAACAACTTGTAATTCAGCATCCGTGCAGAATACGTTCATATATAAGTTATACAAGAAGAAAGTTATCTGTCATTGGTCTTCTACAACCTGCCTCCTATTCACCAGCTGTTGCGCTATCGCCTGCTCCCTGCCTCTGATTTTTAAGGATTATCTTTGGATTCATTTTCAAGGAAAATAGTTTTAAGAATTGTGTTGTATTGTGCCCATTTTTTATTTTATTTTAAGATTATGAATAGAGGCCAAGGAAGATAAACATGCACAGGCTCTACAGCACATCAGCGAAGGGCATGCAAGATTTTCTGAGTTTCAATCTGAGCTCTAATGACAGAATGCCTGCTCCTGCTTAGCTAAGGGCTGCAGTCTCTGTATGCAGTAAACAGATCATATAGGCCATAGGCTCCTTAAGCTCCTTTAAAAGTACCGCTCATCGTTCAAAGCAAAACGCGTGACCTCTTGTGACATCCCTCTGGAAGAAGCTTTCATGTCTATTGCTCTGAGATTATTAGAAGACATGGTATTTTGAATCCAAACTAAGAAATCCCAGTACTCCACTACTTCTTATTCTTAGGCATTAAGAAACAGATTTCTTTGGGTTTTGTAGGAACTGGGGAAATACATGGAAACAGGAATGAGCAATGGAGTAGCAGTGAGCTTTGTGTGGCCCCTTCTTCCTCTTGTTGGTGGAAGTCTCACTCTTCTCCTTTCAGGTGCTGAAGGGCACCCTCCAGATGCATATTGATCAGAAAAAGTTGCCTGGAGACTGGGGGAGGCAACAGCCAAACTGGAGGTGTGGCAGGAATGAAAACCTTGTTCAGTTAGCTATTACAAATAGACAGTTGCTCCTTATTCCAACCTTTCCTGCTGGGTATGGACTAGGACATGTTTTGCTGAACATCAGCTTCTCCACAAAAAGGAGGAGTACCCACCTCCTCATTGGACTGGCCACGACGTGGCATCTTTTCTCTCTCGTGCTGGATGAGGACCCAGCTGGGTAAGGAGGAAGAATATCAAGTAGCTGATACTCAGCATACATGCTCCCTCCTTTGGGGAGATGATCTCCTCTAAGTGCACTTTGGAGATGATGCCGTAAGACTAGGGGAACAGGACTGGGTTGGATCTGCCACCAAGAGGATGATGTCCTATCTGGCAATGACATCACCAGATATCAGAAAAACACAACTGTACCATCTTCATACAATTACATGTAACTTAATCGCTGCTCTACACCTACCCGACCAGAACTGTATCTCTGCCTAAAGAGGTACGTTGTTACCTGGCCTGACTCAAAACAGCCCCAGTGACCTAAATGGCACAACTCTAGATAGTACCAGCCAAGGGTATGCCTCAAAGAAGAAGCTAGTTTAGGTAGACCTCAAACTCTGATCACTGGTACAACACCTGGTCATGGCAGCAGAACTGTCAGTACCCCTGGAAACCATGAGGCATCTGACCTAAGTCCCCTTGAAGTTATTCAGATAGTATCAGCCTTTAAGGTTTCATTCCTTCAAGCCTCTTGCATGCACGTTTGTAGTGCCAATTGTCTGGTGACCTCTTATTACTGAGCTGGCCCATTTCCCAGAAAACATATGCCATGTGAAGTAGCTCACCCCAAATTACTCCAAATCAATTAAAACAGTTTTCAAAATGAATTGCCTCTTGGCTGAGCGTATTTTCATAAAGCTGTATTTTGCTCTCCTTATTGACTGTCACAGACTTTTATGTCCTTGCTATACCCCAGTCATGGGGGCATTAGCCCAAAATCACTTGAAGGAAACTACAGTCTTCCCTCCCGTGCCCAGAGAGGCCAGAGTTGAGCACTGAAGGCAGTGCCACATCCCAGCTTAATGATGGGGATAGTGGGAGACAGGAATTAAGGCTGAGACAGAGAAATTCAAAGGCCTCCTACCAAAAACTAAGTCCAGTCTGACTTACAAAGGCAGAACTACAGCACGGTGCTCTTCACTCAGGAAAAACAAAGGGATAAAGAATGGAGAAGCTGTCATCAAAATAACACTACCAAAAATGTGTGTCTGAATTCTGTAGAGGCATATGGTGTCCCAATAACAGGCTCCACCAGAAGTAAATACGGACACAACCCATCCTGAACACGCGTGACAGTCTGGGAAACAAGACAGAATGAACCTCCTGTAACCCAGTACCTGTGCTCAGTGTCACAAGATAAATAATCAATTTGCCTTAATTAGGCTACATCCTCCTCCTGTCACACAACCTCTGCTGGCAACTGCACAGCTAGGTGAAACCAACCCCTTACTTACCGGTAATTACCGGATAAAATAATTTTGCTATATTCTAGTATCTCAGCAGCTCACTGTGCAAAGTTATTGCCATCAACCCAAACAGCTATAGGAGATGGCATTACCTTCGCCACAGCTTCCCAAATAACAGCTTCAACAGGTAGAGAGGATTTACTCAACCAGCACAAACTCCAAGGAAAGCAAAACTAGGAAATGCTGAATAAAGACTGAGCACACGCTTGGTATGAAAGTAACTGTTTAAAGCAAGATAACGCTACTACAAAACCATTTCATTTATGTGTGCACTTGTATTAAGTTTCCTTCAGCTATTTTCAGTTGTTGATTAACAATCAGTGAAGAAACAGTCTCACTAACACTGCTCCATGTGGCTGTTTTAATTCTAAGAGACTAATGGGTGCTTACAGGCCTCAAGAAGTTGGAAGAGGGGGCTTTGGATAAACTGCATGTTGTGAATTACTTGTTCCAGTCTTATTATTCCTAAAAAAAATTAGGTAACTGGTTAAAAGAATCAAACAACACACCCTAATCTTGCTGCCTACAGAAAATACCTCGCAAAAGATATTTTATCATCAGAACTCATAATTGAGCTACTCTGCACAGGAGACAATGCCTTGCATGTTGAGGGCTAGTGTGTGTCTTGGCTTCCAGAGATAATAAACTAAGGGCCACAAGGGCACAAAAGGCTTCTTAGCTATTGCAGCATATGCACACGTGAAAGGGTAACTGCTTTTGCACGAGGGCAACTGTGGCCTCATGGTCCCCTTGAGAATGAGACTTGCCTCCCTACATCCGCATATCAGAGGACAGCTAAGTCCCAGCTCCCCTCCTGCCATCCACAGCTGAAAGCACAGCAGCAGAAAGATGCATCTCCCGAGCTGCTCGCAGCTGCGTGTCCCACCTGGTACCACCGGACACTCCTGATAAGCACAACCTGCCAATTACCTGCTCACCCATCCAACGCTGTCACACCAGCTGCAAAGCAAAGAGCTTGTTCATTACAACTGAGCTAAAAGGACCCCCTGCTAGAAGCTGCTTCCATAACATTACTTTTTACTACTGACCATTAGTAGAACCAACTGATGGAAAGTCATTTCCAAAAGTGAGGTGGTTTAACAGGAAACCAGCATCAACATTCTCCCAAGGGAGAAAAAGGGGGAATATTCACTGTGTCCTGTCCTACGAATGCCATGAGTTCAAAGCTTGCATCCAACTTGCAGCATTCTCCAACAGCTGAGAAGGTGCTCAAATGGGCACAAATAATTTCTAACGTGTTCTGAAATCCTGAAACAAATACAAGAAACCTAAAGGCCACCTCAAAAGTCTGCACCATATTCACATTTTTAATGAGCCCCGTTCTTTATAACACACACATCCTTGGTGGGTTTATGGAGAACATATGTAGGGACTTTTGCCACTGGAATTTCCGTAGATGGAAAGAGTAAATAACACACAGAAAGAAACTACACTGTAGAAAACTGTACCATAATTTTGACTGCATATGCACTAATGTACTGTTTGCAATCAGTGAATAAAACCATAAAAACCTGTTAGAATATGGAAGTGAAAGCATTTCAATGTGAGTATAATTCTTAAGGTTAAGCCCACACAGCCACATGTGTTGCTATTCAATCACTCAGAAGAAATCCAATTTATTTTAAACAGCCTTTTTGGTATTTTCCCCCACCATTCTCACCTTCAAACATTCAGCTAAGTCCACCACAATTACTGCCTAAATATTCATTACAATTATGCAGGTATGTGAATTAAAACGCCTTCATTTGTAGAAGCATAGCATATCCCTAAACACCTCCACATTTCGCACCACAACTACACCTTAACCAGCAATGTATGCCACATCCTTATACCAATTTACTAAAGATGATCGACCAAGAAAAAGACACCACCAGCAAAATGCAGAGGTTTAGAGGTTTTTGGATGTGAAGGTTGTTTTACAAGCATATTCGTAGCAGCCACAAGCATTTTAGAGAAAATGCCAATTTGAGAACCAAAGCAAGCCAAAGCTCTACCAGCTCAACATGAGTGAATAACTAGAAGGTGAATTTTAGTAGTTAATATTAAACAATAAGTTGTCTCATCCTGCCAACATGAACATCACTTTTCAGCATAATGACAGCCTCTGGCAAGAGATTCTGTGATGACAATTCCCATTAACTTTCCTTATCTCACAGGTCACCTGTTAAAAAATGCATGTTTACTCCGTCCACTCAGAGAACAAGACTGACTGCAGCACGGGTGAAGTGTTCTTCTAAGTCAAGTAGGGCACACCATCTCCGCTCCACTTTGTACAAGTCACTCTGCACATTCTGTGAGCTGTCATTTGACATGCCTTCCTCCCCAGCTTCTGGGCTGGGCTGCCTTATGTCCTGCAGGCAGGTTGCCTCTCCTTCCCTTAGCAGTGGAGAGGAACCCCAAGGAGCCATTGTTTTCACCCAAAGATCTCACCAAAAAACACCCTCACTAGCAAGAGCAGCCCTTCTCATACCAGTATCTAAATTAGCCCAGTGTGCTTTCTTCACCAATTACAGCAGCTCCTTTGAGGCCCAATCCCAAACCCAATCAAGCTGAAAAACGTTTTTGCTTTGGCTTCAGTAGACTTTAGACCAAGTTCTGTTGATACCATCATATACTTTTGCAGAGGATACACAAAGGGAAGAAGGGGAGAATCTGTTTTAATCTAATCCTGTGTTCCCCTGACCTTAAGGTAAGAGTGGTCAAAAGGATCATTCTGTTACATCAGGAGCATCTAGAACCCAAAAGATTATTTCAGGAATCCATCACAAGCTGATTTCCCAGCTGCAGTGCACAGTGCAATGACAGCTAGCAGCTGAAGAGACCCAGGGGCAATGTGGAGTATGTCCTCAGAGGAAGCAAATCTATTTCCCTCTTGGATATAGTCACACACAGGGGCTGTTTATAGGAGCTATAAGTCCCTGTGGACATCGCCTCCAGCTCCTTTCTTTCTCCCATACCAGGAGAGAGTTCTCTCCCAAAAGGGGACTCACACAACAAGGCTGACATGAGACCACACAAACGATTGTATCCAAGTGATACAATACCAAACCAGAGGATGCATACAACATCAAAATCCCTACAGACCTAAGTGCCAGAGAGACTGAAGAGGGACATGGTCCCAATAGGGAACTTCAGAGTTTCTTAGACAATATGACAAAGAAAATGCACATTTGATTATCCATCCCCCTTAATTCATTCAAGTGTCAAATGGTACAGTTCTCGCATGCAGACAAGCCTACCAGAGCTGACTGCAAACACACACAATTCACCTCATGCCATGGCAAGGTTAGATGATTCAAGAAAGAGGACAATCAGCAGGAAAGTGAAGATGCACACTGAAGTGCTGCATTCATTTGTTGGGTCTTAACTCTTTGAGGGAATGCAGAAAAAAAGCAGTATGGAGTTCATTACCTTGAGTTCAGAAGCATGTCTCTTTTTCTGGCCTTCAGTGTCAACAATTGGGTCTTTATCAGGCCAGGAAATGACTAAACCCAGGCCTTCTGATAACTCTGCCTTGACACAATCAAACAGGATTCAGTTCTGAAGTAGCTCTCCTAGTAGTTTGAAGACCCAAGGTGCCCACAGGGGTCTCATAGAATCACAAAATGGTAGGGGCTGGAAGGCACCAAAGTTTCAGATAACATATGCTGTACAATACATCTTGGGCCCTAATACCAAGTTTTACATACGGTGATTTTTAAGTGGTTAAAAAAAAAAAAAAAATGACGTTTATTTCTGGTGTTTCAAATCTCCCAGTAAAAGCATTCACTATTATTTCTTATACAAGCACTTGCTACCCTAGCGACCTCCCATGCTGCTGACTGTTGGGTTTTGTTTGCTCCAAAAAACAAAGCACTGTCACTTAGCTCTTTGCACTTACCCCATACACGGCACATTCTCACAGCAGTGCCTTCAACCTGCGAATCCCCTGGGAGGACTGCAATCCTTTTGCAAGATCTAGGTCCAATCTTGGCAAGTGACTGACCTAGTCACTCTAGTTTCAAGGCAATATAGGGCATGTACAGGCTTTAGATAACTATATAAATGCATATATTTTAGGTATCTACCTCATAGCCTTCAGATACATAAAGGTTTTTGGGTTTTCCACGCACTTTCTAGGTAAGAAAGTCAAGTAATGTAGTCAAGTGTGAAGGCAGGAATTAAATGCCTCATCCCAAGTTACAGAGCTATCAGTGAAAGACTTAGGAGAAAACCACCTTCACTCAAGCAATTTTGTGTAGCAGCACCTAGAGAACTCTTAAGCACATAGAGTTGCCCCATCACATCAGCTACTTGAAGTTTGTGGATTGCTCCTTTATCTCCATCCTCCCCCTCCCAGAAACTGCAACTGATACCAGGCAAGCAGGATGAAATCACTGGAGCTTGTGAAGATCACCAGTTGCATGACTGGAGCCTAACAAGACAAAAACTAGACCTGAACAACTAGCATGGGAAAAATCCTAAAGGCAAGATGACCTGAGCAGTAGTCAGCAAACGTGCAATTGCTGCTGGACAAACTCCAAGCATGCAATTCCACAGACACCCAGGAGATACGGCAGCATGCTCCCATAGCAGTACTGGGATCCATGTGCTGCAAGTCCTGAGTACATTTTACATATACAGTACAGCGTGCTGGAGGGTGGAAGAAAAGTAAAGTCTTGTACTGGAAGGTGCTTATTTTCTTTAATCCATTTTTCTACCATCTAAGGGTAGCAATTATTCCATTGCTTTGAACTTAAAAATCACAGCCAGTGAAGTGTACTAAGTAACTAAGAGGTATTTTCATACATGCTATTGTGTTGTGTCTCAGTGTCCCCACACCAGTTTCTTGACTCTCAAACTGTTTTATTCAGTGTGCCTAACTATTTACAACTACTCCTCACGTTTTCTTTTACAACAGCCTGACTGCTTCTTAAGTTTTGCTTAAGTGAGACTGCAGCAGTCCCACAAGTCCTTCCTCCTCCCATCCTAAAGGCAAATGATGCTTGGGGTTGTTAGGGCAGGAGAGATGACAGTTCATTTTCTAAAAATTGTTCCTCACGTCAGCAGAACAATACCAACGCCACACTAGCGGCCAGTCTCAACAGGAACTCAGAACAGACTCACCCCTTCCTGTAAGCCTGTCAGCACAGAAAGCTGTACAGGATTTTGCTATAGAATGAGCTAAGACACCATTTAATTTTTAATTCACAGATGTGCACTGACAAGCGACAGGCTGTGTTAAGCACCCAAGGACAATTTCATAGTCTCCTGTCTCTGCAAAACCACAGGGCTACCCTGGAGCTCTCAGGAGCACAACAGTAGGAGAAGGTTTCCAACAGCAACAGGGGGGATACTGAATTTCTACAGGCTTAACCGGTGTCTGGGAATGATAAATACCTTCAGAAATCTCACAGAAATCTTCCTGCTTTCTTGCACTTACTAAAATTCTCATGACTTGGACCATTTGTCAAGGGAAGAATTTCATTTGGGCACTTCAGTGTTTGCAGCTCTTTAAAAAGTCTCCGTTGCTGATGTTGAGAACACCTGGAGAGAGCAGATCAATAAAACATCAACTGCAGACTAACTCCTTTTCTCCCTCGCATGCAGCGCTGTAGACCTTCTGCAGCTGCTGCACGTAACTGGCTTTGGACTTGGTCCAGGGATGCAAAGACCTTCAGTCTGCTCAGCACTGCCACGCAGACAGCAGAACCAGCCACCGGCTTATGAACCAGTACCAGCTCCTGACAGCAGGTAAGCAGACAGGAACTGGCACAACGAGCGGTGTCTACAATATGTTACACATTCACCATTACATTTTTATTACTCTTAGCCTACTTTAGAACTTCTTCAAACCTCTCAACCCTTGCTAGGAAAATTTAGAGAGTTCCCTGAAGCATCTTCCATGTCCAACACTTCTTTTTCTCCAAACCCTGCGTTTATTTCTCTCCTAATAAATTAAATCATACAAAGCGTTTTGGTTTTCAGTGCTTAATGCTCCAGCTATTGTTTATATGACTACTGTCTTCTGTTGAAAGCAAAGCACCCTATTAAAGTGCAGTGATTAATCAGGATGATAAATGCAGCAGTAGGGCCCCTGCTATCAATCACATTTCCTGCGGATAAAGGCGCTCATGTCAAAAAGGGTGGGGAAGGCTCATTTACCACTATTGTAGTAAGATTATTTTCTGTTAAGAAAAGTGGCAGCTCCTTTATCCATCAATGAATGCAGATTGACCAGCAGTTTAGAGACCTAGTAAGATATGGTTCAAGATAATAATAAAACAAAGTTATCCTGTGTGAAAGAGAACAGATGGCAGCCACACAATAGCCATCAAGTCTATTTAAACAGATAAGTAGTCCTCCTACGCCCACCCCAGCTCTAGCATGTGCCAATTCAAAGACTGGCTCTCATTGCAAGGAGCCCTTTAACCTGAAACAGGTGCAGAGGTCACGGTTTTTCCTTCCACGCTGTCGTTTACAAATTTGCCCATTCTTTCCGTCAAGCGCAAAATAAGCAGAGCCCGAGACAGATGCTCCTGTCTAGCTGTGATAACCGACACCTCTGCGCCTTGCAAACGTGTGCTCCAGATCCCAGGACAAAGCGGCACAGCTCTGGCAAAGGCAGAGGAGCACTGCTTTGGAAATGCAGCGGCCAGCCTGCTAAGCCCAGCTTGTCATCAGATTTTTGAGCCTCAGTAGAGACAAGCTGCCATGGATGGCAGAGGGCTGCACAAGTGACCACTGTTTCACTTCAAAGATGCAGGCCGTCCTCACAGTCTCCCTCAACCTTCAGCAGGCTCTCTGTATGGAGAGAGAATCGGTGACAGATACAGTGAAAAAGGAACAGAAAACCACCAGTGTCAGCCAGAGTGGCCAGAGCAGGCAGGCTGTAGTGAGTTTTGAACACCATGGATTGGTGAAAGACTTAATTCCACCGAGCAGCAAAGGGCCTGGGATCCAAGGCCAAGTTCTGCTACGGTGAGCCTTTCACCTCAGCAAAAGGTGCTGAGTCTGCAAAACCAGCAGAGACAAGTGGAAAAACTGGAGGGGAGGCATCACGGGCTGGCGAGACAAACCATCTCAGCAAGTTTCTGTGAAGTCTGATGGGCCCTTCCGCCACAGACACTGCAAGACTGCAGCTTTTAATATTGCAAAGATTACTTCAACCCATAGGCTTAACCCTCCGACAGCAACCCTGCGCAGAGGCGGAATGCCACCGTCTTCCTGCTGCGAGCCGGCCCATTAGCCGCAGCCTGGCCAGTCAGCATTCCAGGTGTGGCCAGCAGCCACAGCTTCTTGCAGGGGCTGTGTGCCCCCGCTTCCCGCCTGACTGACATCCTGCACTACCTCATCTTTCTACACATCCGTCCTCTGATGATCTCTGCAAGCGGCATTGCTGGGAAATTAAAATGCTCTGGATTCAGTCCTCATAAACACGCATGGCTGTAAATCCTCAAAAGCCTTTTTAAGCTCTGTCATAACATATGACTTTCTTTCCCATGACATAGTTTATTATACAACTATTTCTTTCCCTGTTTTAAGAAGAAGGAGCATGACTGCAAGGAAGTGTATTAGCACTGTAACATAAAGGTGGTAACATATTTTTGGCAGAACGCCTATGAGCAGCCTGGGCCCCTCATTACAGTCAGCATGCCATACAAACAGAACTGCAGGTAGAAAGGAGATGCTTACACCTGAAAAGGGTGTTCACACTACAAGCCTCGCCTAAGGCTTTTCAAGTCAACAGTCAATTCCATAGATGCTGGATCAGGCCCAGTAAGAGTATATTTTAAAAATTATTTTATCCATTTTACTTCTGTAACAGTATTTCAGAAGACTTAGTTTGTCCACAGTACTTTATTCCAACAGACTTCATTAAAATACTTCAAACTCCAGCACTCCTCCACCGGTATGGGGAAGAAAAGTTTGTTTTGGTATTTCTCCTGCCCATTTGGATAATGCAGAAAGGCATTTTATGGGTCAAGATTGTTAATACAAGGGCTCCTCTTAATAAAGAGAGCTCTGGAAAATGTTAACAAGATGTAAGTGAACATGTGGACACAGATACAATAATTTGACTCTATCCCCTTCCTTAAGTCTCACTGCTTTTCTCCATTTTTAATTACAGGTTGGTATTCTAGGGGGAAAAATCACAAATATTTTGCAAAGCTGACACCATGGCTGAATGCGTGCTCTGCTGGATACAGATTAACCTCTAACAAATGAAGAACAAAAGATAAGTTTTGGCTTGCACAGCCAAGAAGTCTTGTAGTAGCACAGTTGTGATGGTATTAAATTGCAATTGAAAAGGTAACTGAGGTGGGTCCAGTGCTCAAGATGTCTCTGGAGTAGAACACAGAATCTACCTGGTTGCCTATAAAGGATATTGCAATAACCCTGAGCCTCCATGAGCACCGTACTCTGAGATTTTTCTCACTGTACTCCGGGTCGTACTGCCACATCACCCTAAAAGTTCTATGAAAATCCAAATCTTTAACTACACTTCCTTGGCAAACACAAAACCCTGCTCTTGGCAAACACAACACTGAGGGTACAAAGCAGACTGAACAGAGACCCACGAGATGCACAGCAGCTTGGAATGACATTGTCTCCTTTTATCTGCAATATGGCCGCAAAGACCTTCTCTCTTCCCCCCCCCCCCTTTTTAAAATTCAAATATTCCTTTGTGAATTCTTTCGGGGAGTTATTCTTAGTTTGTATACTGTTTGTGAGCTACATGGATGCGTTACTTTTACCGCAGAGCCTGGTTTCCATGCCTGCTGTTCTATAATTAATGACTAAAGGGCTTGGGTTTCCTGCTTGTGAGTAGTGCACGTTATGGCATTGAAAGTTTTTACACATGCTGGCTAGTTACACAATTGTAAAACCACTTTTAGTAGTTATATACATCAGTCTTGAATTTGTCTTTCAGTAATTATTTCCACAAGTGTTCACTGGAAGACATTTTTACTAATGGACACAAAATACAACAAACCTAAGAATAAATACATTCATTTAAATACCCAAGGGCATTTGGTGTATTTTGCAGGCAAGATTGCTGCAGTAAGCAATTCGGTCCATGTCTCACGGCTGCCATTACAAATACTGCTGTTCTTATCATTCATTACATAACACCCCCACTACAAATAATAGCAACGATTCTTATTTTAATGATTATTAATATGCTTATTTGTATTGCAGCCGTATTTCGTGGCAACTTTCCAAGGAAAAGGAGTCAGTTCTCCTAGGTGCTGCACATCCATGCAAGGAGAAAGCAAGCTCCTGCTCAGGGGGACATTGACAGCAGCTCTGAGTACCGTGAGCCCACAGCACCAGGTGCAGAAAGCACAAACCTCTGCAGATCCCCGTGGGGATCAAAAAGAGACAGAGCCCCCTTTGCTACACTGATAGGACTATGGGGTGAGGAGCGGAGTACAGAGTTTTCTGCTTCACATTTCTCTCTTCTCTGAGGGCATTCAGCACATGACTGAGCATCCTAATTTGTTGCTTGAACTTCTGTCTTAATGATGATTATGAAAAACAAAAAATCTCATCAGTTCAACCTTGACTCATTTGTTGGCATCTAATTCCTTGAGTTTTACCATCAAGTTGCTAAATCCAAGAAAAGATTACTCAACTGTTGTCTTGTCCTTTAGATATTCAGAGCATACAGTGTAGGAGCTGCACGCTGGCTCTAGCAGAGCACGTGTTAGGAGAGAGAAGCTCATCGCACAGCACAGTCAGCTGCACTTTGTTTCACTTAAAAGTGAAGCACGTTTGTTTCAAATTCCCTATCAACTTTATAAAAGGCAAGACACCAACAGTGAGACCACACTTGACACTGCCAGGAGCATGGGGAAGTCACCAGCGCAGTACGTCATCAGGCCAAGGATCTGTCCTCCCTGGACAGCTGATCCTGAGAGCCGCTGAGCACCTCCAGGCTGGTCAGGATGACACCTTGCTGTCGCACCAGGATGAGGCCTGGCAATGTGGGCTTGCTGGCATACACTTAAACTGCAGCAGTAACTAAGCCCTGATTTAACATCAAGTTATCAGTACAGGTATCAGCCATCTTGCACCGTTATAGACTTGGTTTATACAGCTTTAAGTCAATATGGAGGACCCTAATGCTGATCCTTCAGCCAGGCCACCGCAATCACATTAAGAAGTGCTGAGAAGGGTTTTGGATTGATACAAGTAAATCCACCGTTAAACAGATTTCAGTTAAACTGCTGTGACTATGGAATTCCTCAAGCAGGTTAAGTTCTGTCCTAAATTATTAAATGTTACTGGGTTTGTCCCTTCTCTGACCCTAGTCAGAGACCACTTCAGGTGGACTAGGACTGCAGACTGGGTTTTTATGTCTTTGCTTTCAGACAGAAACAAAAGCTACCTGGAGCTATCAGGGAGCTTGATTCCCAGTGTGCTCGGGGCTGGGTATGAGGGAAGAAAGGTGCAGCAATGCTGAATTTCAGACACGATAGCCTGGGTTCCAGGGCTACAGCGTCCAAAGGCAGAACCTGATCAATCTACATATCCTTACAGCCCCCTGTTTTCTGCTCCTGCTGCCCTTTCTCCACAGTATCTCAGTCTCAAATATTTAAAGAAATAGTAGTGGAATTTGTAAAATCCACACCAGCAAGAGAGGCTTCTAACCCTGTGAAACTCCACATCAACTCTGTGGACATCTTAGCTTGGAAATTATCAGCACAGCAATGCCAATAAAACCCAAACACTCTTCCCAGTGCTCACAGAGAATGTAAAATAGAGTTGAGAGAAAGCAGCAGTCACTAGCCCATGCATTGCTGCCAGAAGTACAGTGTGGGGCCTGACAGCACGCTGAGCAACACTACTACTGCCTGGCAGCAGAAGGACATACCGGGCAGGTGAACGATGCTCCTTGCTACAGGGCAGAACTGGGTGCTCTCCCCAGTGCAAATATCAGATGCCAGTTGAACAGGATTTCTTCTCCGCTATATGCCCCATGCAGGGCACTGTGCTGCCCTGCACAGAGCTGGCAGGGATTTGTCAAGGAGCTTTTCACAGAGATGTGTCGGGTATTTGTTTCCATGTCCGCAACTCAAACACCTGAAATGGCTGTCGGGGGATGTCTGCACGCAAGTCCCCAGAGCTGCCACACATATGTTTCTCTCCCCAGCTAAACTCGGGGCTATAGATTCCACTGTAAGATAAAGTTTTTCAGTATTAAATGCTATGATGCCAAGTAAAACAGCGCTCAGGTCCCTTTGGGTATGTGGATGGAAGTGACTTAGGAACCACAGAGAGACAGGGAACTGGGTGATATGGGGAGTTTTCTACTGACATTTAAATATGCAACTCAGATCTTTCCCCCACCGCTCTCTATTCCTATCTCTAGCAGTCATTAACCTCTTCCCCTTGATGATGAAAAGGCTAAAGAAAGGCACTTGCTTAAACGTGACTCATTTTCTTTTAGCCAATTAAGGCATCCACTTGCATTTTTAAGCACAAATATACACACAAAGTATGGAAAAGAAAGATGAACCCAATTTACTAACCACACATACTGAAAAATCACCTTCTCGCAGGAACCAGGATGACTCAGAAAACAAATGTAAATAGCTCCTGTGATTTAGCACAGACTGACACCCAATGTATTAAAATAAATTGCCCATGATTTCTCGCAAGCTCCATGCTAATGCACTCCATAAAACGTCAGTGAAAATGCAGCAGTGCATAACTATCTAGAGGCTTCGCTTGGTGGCAAATAATACAATCAGTTGTCCTCTGACCAGGACAGGGAAAGGAAGTTAATCTGCATCTCCAGCCTTTCAGGGAATGTTCCAGGTTTATAAAGCATGAGTCAGCAGCATTGCTGCTATAGAGGATTTTTTCCTAGCATGCCTCTGGCAACACAGCCTCTTCTGCCTTTCCCAGCATCAGCGTCCCTCAGGAAACAGCCCCTTTTTGTATAAAAAGGGGCAGGTGAATTGATTGCCATTAATCATTACCACATTAAAAGTCATTGCAGACCTGTATGTTGACAGTATAATTCTACACAACAAAAAGCTCCACAGGAAGAAACGGTGAAGTTGATGGGTGAAGGTGGGAGAAATCAAGTCTTCTACTAAAAGTATTTGAACCTTTCTATTGGTACTGCTACTATAGTAAGACCACAACCACCTTTGTTACTACAGCCAAGACCAAAAACCACCATATTAAGTCTCAGGATCAACTTTTGCACATATACAGCTTCCTCTAACCAAGGATCTCCATCATTTTGCAAAGCTGATGAATACCCTACTGAGGAATACACTGGCATTTCTCTGTCAGCTTTAGAAACAAAGAAAATGAGGAAGAGAAGGAGGACACAAGCTTCTGAAAATTAACTTGGCAGCCTACAGCCCTTCACAGCAACCGCAGGCCTGCACATAATCACTTCTTCCATCAGTTGAGGCCACGTCAGCTGAGCTCCAGTTCATCCTCTATTGGATTTCTGTGCTTTGATGGTTATTTTCTTGACAGGTTACACAGAGTCCTCCCTAAAGTTACTAAACCAAACTTCTGCTAACTGTCCCTAACTCTTGATATTTAAATGTCGCTTGACAGAGTAAAGGACAGTAAATGTATTTTCTTCCTTGAAATGGAAAAGAAAGCTAAAGTGAGTCCTCCATTCCATCAAATGAAACAAGCACTTGCTCCTCTGACGTCCCAGGCAGGCAGTACACACACACACAATGGGTGGCCAGCACCCCAAAGCTGCTCTCATGCACAGTGTCCTGCATGACAGCACAGGGCCACAGAGAAACTGGGGTACTCTGGCACAAAGGTAACAGAAAATGGGGGACACGAGGAGGGGTACAAAAGATGTAAATCCACAGGAAAACAACTTTCATCAGGACAATGATGAGCCATTAGCCCAGTCTCACCCACAGAAAACCAGTTTTATGTGGATTATTTTCTCCCTAACAATTTTTTAGTCCGTTCACTGCTTCCAGCCTGCTTTTGTGCAGAAGCAGAGATAATTGTTCTCCTACAAGATACATGAAAACGGACATCCAAGTAGAAGAGACACTGCAAGTGACCCCCCTGAATGTCCCAACTGGAAGTAAAGCCATAAATTAAGTTCCTTATTTGCCACTGAAAAATTTACCTAGGACATTTTCTAATCAGCAAAACAGCAGGAAAATCTTCACTGGGAATTCTTCATCAAGCACAAGAGAAATCAACTGGAAAGTCAGCACCATTCATTCCAATGCTCAAAAAAAATACTGGTTTCATATCATCAGAGGACAAGGCAAGTTTAATACTGGTGATCTAACCGTAGCCCTAGTGAACAAACCAAGGATGTTGAGATCCAGCCTAGAAGAGCCATAAAGCAAAGCCTCTCCTTACCTTCACTGCACGTGCTAAGAGATGGCCATCTAACAAGCGGGGTTAAAACCCGACAATCTCAGGACAGAGGCAGACACGGGGTCCCAACGCTCCTGATGCTGCTCCCCACACGAGAGCCCTGGGGATGAACCGACGCCATGCGCTGCTTCTGAATGTTTGGCGCATTTGCTCCCCATCTCATTTGTTTAAATGAAGGCAAGTGCCAAACATCACGTCATTCTGGGTGCGTGCCCTGGAGTCCACAAACTGTAATCCAACACACCTCATTGCCACTGTACACTCTGGCTTCTGTTGCCTTTTTGTATCAGTTAACAAAATGTTTTTCTTTTGATATTCCAAGCCATCTTATGCTACCCCTGCGGCCATAGGACTTTAAAGTCCTGTCAGTCTAAAATAGATTCTCTTCTTACAGTTTAAATGCCCCTTACTTCTACTTCGAGAACATGGTATTGTTTGAAATAATTTCCATTTTTGTCAGCATAAAATCTCATTTTCCTTTTTGCAGATGGTAGGAACAATTGGTAATATGAATCTTAAAAACCCAGATCAAAGGAGGAGGTTAAAATTATAAATCAGAGGTGTAAGAAATATTTGCATTGTTTATTTAAAAACAAAAAAAACCTAACCCACAGAGTCTCCTCACCAACTCTGATTTATTAACAAGTGACCGACACCCTTCCTTTGTTTTTAGGAGACCACAGTGGACTGATAAGATGCTGTGCACAGGAGATAAGAGACGTTTCCACAATACATCCAAAGGGATCACGTTGTCAACAAATTTGACTCATTATCCACTGATACTGTAAAAACTAGGCGGTTCTTCTCGTCTGCTAACAGTGCCATCACTTCCATTTGTGAGAGATCCTTCCTTTCCCCTTCTCCAACGCTGCAGCAAAACCTTGGATTCTGACATCAAGCCCAGCAAGCAGCGTTAGTCCTTGAGACAGAGTTTGCAGAACATTAATGAAATCAGAATGAGACTGCAGTTTGGCTTGTTGCCCTTGGATAATGGAAGTAAAATTAAAAGTAGAGGGAAGAGAAGGGACTTGCTCATAGCTAAAAACAGATCGCTGAATGCATTTTTCAAGAATTAAAGCATTTTATACACTATTTACTCCAGGTTATTCTATTTCAATGAGTCTAGCGATAATTGATACCAGGAGGAAACCGTATTAAAAGCAACTAAGAAAAACTAACAAGCAAAGCATTCCTTTGAAGAATGTTATTTAGCCAGGAAAACCTATTAGGTAAGAGGCCTTCTGCCAAAGACAGAAAAAATACAAGGCCCAAGAGAAGAGAAAGATGTGAAGAGGAAAACAAGGCATAGAATTGTGCATAAGAAAAACAGGAGAGAGGATATCCTAAAAAGATTCAAAAATGTCTTCCCCCAGTAAACAGCATCTATCAACTGGCCCTAGCGATTTATTGCAACAAAATTGATTATTCATCGCATTCGGAGGGGTGCATTGCTGCCAGCAGTGGCCCACATCCTTGCCAGCGCTGACATTCTGGCCTGGGGTTCCTGCCTGTCTGGGGACCCACACTGACCAGGCTTTTTCACAGAGTTACTCCTGGTTTACTCAGGCTAGAAACATAACTGCTTTTCCTGAAGAATTGTTCATCTTTTTTTAATCCTGGTTTTCAAAAGGCACCCTGAAACTTCAGACTAAAGACATGCAGATTTTGATTGCTGCCCTACAAATGTACAGATTCCCTGCAGGTCCAAATGCAGAGCTAGGAAGTATGATCACCTGTAGGATACCTGGGAAGAACACCACATTCTAAAGTGTGGTTTGCAAGGTACTGAGCAAGAACTGGCATCTGAGAAGCTAATATGAGAGGGATACATCTTTCTCTCCTTCCACCAAGGTGGAGGGAACAGATGTTCAACCCTGCCTAGATTTGTTTTTTAAGGGCACAGCCCCCACTGCAAACCAATGATATCTGTATTCCTTACCCACTTGACACATCTGAATGATCAATACAAAGAAAGTCACATAATGTTTTTTATTCTGAAGGGTTTTATCTTTCCATTTCCTTTACAGCATCAAGGAGTTAAAGCAACCAAAGCCAAAAGGTATTAAGAGGAAGAGGATAACAAACTGCTTCTCTCAGGAACTAGCAATAACACTGTCAAAAAAAACCAGTCTGTTTGCTTCATTTTGATCCACAGAAATAATTTCTGGAGCGCCACTGATTTGTCAAAAAGCCATCAGACACTCTTCCAATGCTGCCCCGCCCTGCCAAGCTACCAAAACGCGGTGCATTAAACCCCAAGCTGAGACACATGCAGTTTTTGGCAGCTGTGAATGGGTTAAAATAAGTTTCCCTCCTCCATGAAAGCGATACAGTATGAAGCCACCACCATGCTTTCTGCTGTGTGCTGTGATAGATTGTACCTGCTCCGAGCAAGCCACTGAGTTTAACCCTGTTCTTGCTGATGCTAAAATCAATATTAAGACTACCCCCCATCCGACACGACGGGAGGCAGTTTGGCCCCCTCGCTGAACTAACCCAAGACAACAGACAAGCACTCAGGTTTCTATCTTGCCCTCTGATAACTGCAGCTGAAAGGACTAATTAAATAGCTAAAGCGTATGCATACACAGCAAAAATAACTTCACAGTGCCTGCCAAAACAACCGGAAAAATCTATGCAAAGCTGCAACAAAACAGTTTGATAAAATGAAGAACAACAACTATTGTTTAAATTTAAAAAAAATAAAATCAAATGCAAAGAACAGCCCACGCCCTGTGTCACATTCCTTCCCACATTCTCAACACCACATTCAAATACAGAGGTGTCCTACCTTTGCGATCTGTGAACAAGCAGATTCCAATCAAAGCGTCACGTCCAAGACTATATACTGGAGAATCTGTTAATATAGAACAAAAGTGGGGAGGAAAAAAAATGAACATACTTATTTTTCCTGAAAACCAGTTTTCAGCTATAAGAAAGGAGTTTTTTTCATTATACAAAGACATAGATGCATAAAGATATCCATACAATAGGTGTGTATGAAGGTGTACATGCTCATAATATACATTATATATGCATCAAATACATTTCTAAACAAAACCACAGAAGTTTATTACCTACAAATTCCGATTTATCCAGCTTGCACCACTATGGAATTTAATCTACAGCAGACTAAATCCAAAAAGCTACAGCATAAAGGTATAACTCTTTCAAATCCTCAACAAGCAAACAAAACTGACATTTTAAAAATAAAATCATTACCAGCTCATCTGCTGCCACACCACAAAAGCCTATCCTTAAATAACTGCTGCATAATCATTCTCCTGGAGTGTTGTTATCCATCGGCTCGCTGCCTATCTCCAGACAGACGCAGTCTGCAAGCCACCAGCTTGTATCTACCATGTGTACGTCAGGAAAAGGAAAACTGCAAATTAGAAGAAGTCCCCGCAGTGGTGAAAAGGAAAAGAGGGTGAGTGGGAGAGGAAGAGGGAGTTCACTGGCCACAGAAATTTCGAGAAAGATGACAAACCAGCCGGCTCCGCCATCAGCCACTTACAATAGGATGCTGCACCTCGCGGCTGCTGAAGCAGTTTGTCAAGGGGTTGCTGGTATCAAATGCCTGACAGGCATTTTAATTGCATCCAACCAAGTGTGTCCCCAGGAATTGGGCCTTTAATCCTATGAATATCATCAACTGGTTTCTTTTGTGCTGCTGCCAAACGCACACAGGCACGCACTGCACACAGGCAGCAGAGCACCCAGTTTCCACTGTGATGCCGATCCAAATCCTAAACAGGTTTTACGGACGGTACGCGCCGAAAAGGAGGTCTTGAGGGATTTAGCATTTTCTGCATTACGGATTAGGAGGGTGATTCGCGCTCCCCCTTTATTTCTCTATCTAGCGCTCTGTTCACGTGGTGGAACCAGCCCCTCTGTGCTGTTACTTGAGCCTTGCATTTGCCTATTCACACCAACGGGAAAAAAAGCCGGGAAAAATGCAGATGCGCTGCAGGGCTGTAGGAGCGAGTGGGGATCCTTCGGGACTAATACAACAGAGGAACGGGGCTCTCGGCACGGTTCAGCTCGCAAACAAGTTGCTGTGGGGGGTCCAGTCTTACTGCCACTATTCAGTCGTAGTGTCCAACTTTATCTCGCCTCCTCATTCCAAGGCTTTCTCCAGAACAGTGTTATTCTGAGTAGGAGAAGGGACCTGTGAACTGGGAAGTCACCCAGTGTTTTAGGAGGAGACACGGCACGACTGCAGAGGGGCAGCAGAGAATGGGTAGAGAAACACAAAGGAATTTTTTTTTAAAAGAGTAAGGAAAAGTTGAAGGATTAATTAGTTTGGGTTTGAGTGTTTCAAGTTTGTAATGAAATGACATAAGCAGCAAAAGAGTCATCAAGAGAAATCAGTGAGCCCGACCACAATCTCAAAGGCTGAAGACAAGCTTAAATTTCTCTGCAGTCACAACGCACAAACCAACTAGATCCACTTCCCAACAGCAAGCTGGTGTTTCTCAGTCCCCATGACAGCAGAGTCATTGAGAAGAAAGGACATCACAGGAGAAGGCACCATCTCCTTACCACACAGTTTGTGAGAGGTCCAAAGCACCCTTTTACTTTTGAGAGAGACAAGGAGCTTGCAGGAAGGAGTAACAAATGTCCTATGGATTTCCAGGGCTTCTCTCTCAAAACTTTGGGGATAGAGGGCCGCAAAGATTCCCTTCTGCCTTCCCCCACAACCACAACAAGATGACTTTCAACACATCCATCAAACTTTGCATCAACCAGAAGTTCCACCCTCATTGCTATAAACAGATCCTTGTTCCTTAAAAGTGTCTATCCTGACCTGACAGCTTTCTCCCACTCTCTAAATCACCACAGCAGTGAGGAGGATGAGGAAATGGAGGAAGGTGGCCCTCAAAGATAGCCTGTATGAAACAAGGATGATGGTGGAACAGCTACCGCATGGCGGCAAAAAGGCCTTCAGAAGGAACAGAAAAAACAAGCAAGAGCAGCACTAGCGCAATTCTTAGACCTTTCCTCTGAGAAAGCCTCCTGTGACTCATCGGAAGGGGTGCCTGCTGCTGCCAAACCTCCCACTGCAGAGCTCAGCCTCTGCAGAAACCAAGGAAACTCTAATCCTGCCCTCATCCTCCTCAGCTCCACCTTTTAACAGTTGGCGCTTGTTCACAGCATTGCTACCATCCCTCCCTCACTTCAACAGCTCCCTTCCATCAGCCACTCTTCCCTCAAAGCAACCAGGAGCTCTTGGAAGTCCAAGAAACACAACCATAGAGTTGCAATGGTGGAGGGGTAGCAAGAAGTCCTGAAAACTGTCCTGTAATTTCACCCAGGTGCTCCTGACAAACCTCATGTGGTTCACAAGGGACCGATACGTATTGCCAGGCTGTGTCCTACACGCTGGATCCCACGGCTGAATCTTCATCCAGTGATCCAAATTACAGAATTGCTAGATTGGAAAAGACCTTTAAGATCATTGAGTCCAATCATTAACCAAATAACCTTCACTCTGCCCATGCAAGCGTTTCCAGGGACTCGATCTGCCAAAACAGCCCCTGGCAAATGGTTTCATCATAAGATACTGCAAGTAACAGACAATCTTAATAATCAAGTTTGTTCTGGCTGCCCTGCAATATGTCTTTGCATATTCCTCTCTGACAACACAAAAAGGCACAGGAGGACACAGGGTGAAGGGCCTAATCCAGGCAGATGCTGGAACACAGAGAACCCTCAGCCCTGTCTGAGATTTAACCTCATGTTTTCCTGGCTCAGTCAGGAAAGCAAGATCAGCCAGAAAGCAAACTCATCACATAAAATGAATGCAGCCCAACACAGTCAAACAGGAACACTTGTGAGCAAAAAGGAAACACTGACAAATCAAGGTCCTGGAAATGTTTGTATTACAAATTCATGCTGCATAGCAGGTAGCATCATACCTCTCGAAGAGGAATAAAGACATTTCCAGCCTCTATAAAGGAGATTGTGAGACTGTGACTGGTGCCTGGTCTAAACCCTAAAAGATCTTCCATGTTCAGGTGGGTTTTTCTCTTTAATTCTGACACTTGTGCAAGACAGTGCGCTCAGTTTCATTACTGTTCTGTAGGAGAGCTTAGAAAATCCAGCTGCGTACTAGGTCCCTCTGTGCAAGGTGCTGGGCAAAACAGGAGACAGCTTCTTTTATAACAGATTACTTAGAAGAGCCAAAACACAAAGGGGCTCTTGTGGTTTAACCCCAGACAACAACTGAGCCCCACAGCCGCTCGCTCACTCCCCCCCTCGGTGGGATGGGAGACAGAATCAGAAAGGTAAAAGTGAGAAAACTCATGGGTTCAGACAAAGACAGTTTAATAATCAGTAAAGTAAAAGCTGCACACACAAGCAAAGCAAAATGAGGAATTCATTCAGCTCTTCCCATTGGCAAGCAGACGCTGTGCCATCTCTGTCAGATGTCATGTGGTCTGGAACATCCCTTTGGTCGGCTGGGGCCTGCTGTCCCAGCTATGCCCCCTCCCAGCTCCTTGTGCACCCCCAGCCTGCTCGCTGGTGGGTTGAGGAGCAAGAAGGCCATGACTCTGTGTGAGCACCTCTCAGCAATAAGGAAAACAACCCTGTGTTACCCACACACAAATCCAGAACATAGCCCCGTAACAGCTACTAGGAAGAAAATTAACCACCCCACCAAAACCAGCACAAGAGGGGTAGTGGTAGTGTTGTCCTCATTTTCAGGATAATGAAAAAAACAATGAAGGAGCTTGGGCTTGCCCAAGGTCACACACAGCCTCTGTTGCCAAGCCAAGCTAGAAGACTCTCCCAGAACCACAACCTGAGATCCCTCCACCCAAACCACTGCTGAAATCTTGCAACCAGCCTTTAACAAAGGACTTGAAGGTTGGTTACTTCTTTTTTAGCAAAGACTCGGTGAACATTTTATGCAATGCCCAAAATAGCATCCAATATCATTAGTAATGTAGATTAAGAGGAATAAGTCTACTGAACAGAAACTGCACCACTCTGGTAAAAATAGCCATGGAACGGGTAATTTTCTTGTTATTCGCTATTGTCTTACCACTTCTAACAGTGCTGGGGCTGGCTGCCTGCTGGAGAGGTTGAGAGAAGATGGATGGCTCACCAGACTGTGTAAATATTGTCTGTTCTTCTAGAAGAAGCAGAACATCAGACTATCCTATTTTACCAGCCATTTGAGGGACAACCTTGCTTTCCTTTTTTTCCCTCCTGGAGGGGGGAAAAATAAGATAGAAGGTCATTAATTAATTCTGGAAAGACGCATGCGGTGTAGCACACTGGCTCTTTCACCAGGGCTACACAGTGAGGAAGGCTGAGGCTGAAGTCACTGTCTGTATCTCTATGGTTACTGATAACAGAGAGGATGAAGGGTGGGGAGGAGTTAGGAAGAGCTGCAGGCTGAGTTAGCTTCCGTGGGTAACAAGGTGCAAAGATATCAAGGCAGGTTAGAAAGTTTCTGGATGCAGAGTGGCCCTGGTTTTGATTTTAGTCTCCCTCCCAAAGAACGGGTGTGCAAAAGCTGATCTAACCACTTTGTGCAGCCAGTCCCTCCAGAGCCTTTTCAATTGTGTTACTTCCTTTGCAACAGTGGTGCCCCCAGTGTTGTATCTACAGCAGATTTCAGTATTTACGGGACTTACACGTCCTCCCTTGCAGGCTACCAATAAAACAGGCCTGTACTGGTGACATTGCGCTTCCCCAGCATCCATACAAAGACATTCCCTCATGCCGAATACCACAGCCAGCTCTCTTGCACCCGTTAACCCACCAGCTGACACAACGCGGGCTTCTGTGTTGCGTGGTTATATAAATGAGCCTTCAAAACCCAGGCAAATTACATCCTCTCCCCTATCTCAGCTTATTTGTTTTAAACCTGACAGATATTTTCAGGCATGATCTCTCTTTTGTGAATCCAAGCTGACTCTCTGCAACTAAATAATAGATATAAGAAATACCTAGACAGGGATCTCCTACTTCCATTTTGCTCTGTGCCAGCATGTCACTGAAATCAAGTTGGAAGATATAGGGTATTTGAATCCTCCCAGGCCTACTTTTCAGAACAAACAATTCTGCACAGAACTCTTTGAAGCGACCAGATAAATGTATTCTTAGATTTTCTTAGGAAATCCTTGGTTTCTAGTTTAGAGACCAGTGAGAATAAAAGAATAAGAAAGCAAAATTCATTAAATATGTTTGTTAACTCCCAAATCTTGTAAGTGATACAGTTACCAGTAGCAACTCCCATGCAAGCTTTTGTATAATCCCATAATAACCCACCACCTCTATCCTGGGTATTGCACATGGAGGGGAAAAGCCCAGACTCATGGCTCACACCATCGAGTTCAAGCCCAGCCTTAACCTCAGCTTAGGCACAGGTACCCTAGTAGCCCTGAAGTGCACGCAGCCCTTGTCCTGATGGGTGTCCACATGAAAGCCTGTCATACCATGTGCGTCTTAGATACACACTGAGCACTTCATCCTACCACGTGACTTCTGACTAAAAAAATACTGCAGATACAAACCCTGCCACTTCTTTGCATCTTTTCTCTCTCCTGGCCTTCCCGTGAGGTGATGAATCAAGACAAAAAACTTGTAGTAAAATATCACACTTACTGTGACAGAATTTATTCCAATGTCCATTTGCACTCCACTTAACCATGCAACCTAATGTTTTTCAATTAACTGTTACGTCTTACCCCATAACTGAAGCTTTAGTTATTACTCTGAATTAAATTTATAAATGAAACATTCCAAATTCACGAATCATTTGTTGAATCAGATTTTGCATGACATCGAATTAAAATCTTAATTCCGAGCTAGCTTGGCCTTAAACATATATAAAGCAAGAACTACAATGTAAAATATACATATTTATCTGTTTTGTCTAATCATAGGTTTTGGGCAGCATTTCCATTTAAATCCCATTTATATTTAGGCCAACGTGTTAAGCAAATGTTTAAGTTCTGTTTCAACCAGTGGGATGCTGGCACACAGTGAAATGCTGTATTGAAAGCAGAGGTTTTCCTGAAATCGGTCTGTATCTGTGATCCCTCTCAGAGAAAAGGTATTTGCTCCTTCATTTCCTATGGCAATTCAAAGATTAATCTTTTTTCAGCAGTATCTTCCCCAGTAGCTATGTACTGCCTTCCCAAAAGCTGCCCGCTAGTTATTTTCTCCCACGTCCACACTTTCCTTCAAGAACTTTTCTAAAAACCTGGTTAGCCCTATAAACTCACTGCTTTTCCTCGAGAGCGAGGCCAACCAGCCAGGCAATAGAAATTGCAGTAACATGTAGTAACATGGCAGAATTGGTTTGAACAGCTTCTCACTTAGCACTTTATGTAACAAAGGCAGCCAGGCAGAAACCCACGGAAGAGCTACGAGCAGCTGAGCTGCGCGGAGGGGAAGCAGCACTGTCCTCACTACAAAGGAGAGACAACAAAAGCTGCCTTATGAGAACACTGCCGACTAGGCCGCCTGACCCACATGGGTGCAGACATGACACTGTGCCAGCATGATGCAACAGCTTATTCCCTCTTCGCATGGGCATCCAGGTCCTTTGAATGGAGT
Organism: Eurystomus gularis; assembly: GCA_013400335.1. Lineage (NCBI taxonomy): Eukaryota > Metazoa > Chordata > Aves > Coraciiformes > Coraciidae > Eurystomus > Eurystomus gularis. Next base: position 321,097 of record VZZY01006574.1, on the reverse strand, counting down.
TGAGCCTGTCCAAGAGCTGTCTCTCTCAGATTTCCAGCAAAACCAACCACTTTGACCTGTAAGACAAAGCCCAGCTAAAACCACCAGGAGCCCTTCCTTGGCTTCAGTGCGTTTGGATCAGAACTTGTATTTCACGCACACTCTCGAAGTGCTTCAGATAAAGGCAAGGAGGGCTGGAGGCGTGCGCACTGCGCGTTACAGATACCCTCTTGCAAAGGGCTTCTTAATGCATTGTGCTGCGTTTGCTGTGAAATGAACATTGTAGATACTGCAGGCTAATTCATTAGCTACTTGTGATTGATTCTTGTTTTCATCACCATAAAAGCAGATTTCCTGTGGTTAGCATAATGATCCTGATTCCCTCTTTGCTTAGACTCATTTAAGTCAGCCACAGCTTCACTGAGCCCACAGCAGTTGCTACAGCAAGACTAAAATGGGTTTAATGACTGGAGACTTGGACTGAGTAACTTAAACATTGGTTTCATTCACTCGGGTCTCACAGTGCTGTCCAAAATGATTTTCAAGCTTTGTACACAAGAATTACCTCTCTTATCTCTACCAGGTAGTTGCCTCAAGGGTGAAAAGCAGCAGCTGTTTAACAGTGCTCAGTTACGCTGCCCATGAGCTCAGGGTACGAAGTGAAGAGTGTCACATCCAATCGCCATCACCAGGGAGACTTTGGGGAGGTGTAACGTGATTACAGTCAAATCTGCTTTATCAGAATGGGATGGAAAACAAGAAAGTCATTAGACAAAATGGAATTTTGGATAAATGAAGGACCTTGGAACTTATCTGATAAACCTCAAGGGACATGACCTTCTTTTAGATGAAGCAGTACTTTGATCAATGGCATTTTAGATGACAGGCCCAAACAACAGCCCTGCTGGTAAGTCAGGGAACTTCTCCTGCTATTTCAAGAACTGCCATGGGAATTCTTGCTACTGGAAGTCACCTAGACACTGGTTTACACTGTACCCAAAGGATGGTTCTGTTTAGCAGAGGAGTGATCCCACAGCAGCACCAATGAAAATACGATCTGGAATTAAAAGGCAGGAAGGCAGAGGTGAGAGAGAAATTGCCAGTCTTGGTTTTTTTCTGCCATCCTACCTGGGTTTATTTGCAAGATTTTCATTCAGGCAATGGAAGAAAGCAAGGACAGCTCAAAAGATAAGGGTTTGTGCTCTGTGCAAGGCTTCCAAGATACACAGAATGAGAAAGGAAGGACAGAAATAACAGTTTAGCAGCTTTAACAACAAACTCTACCAGCACAGAGGAAGAATATACTAAGCTTTTAAAAAGACAGAACACTCAAAAAATCATACAAAAAACAGAGACAAACATCATGCAACTAACGGACAGCAAAAGCACAGGAATATAATCAGAAAAGCTAAGGAATAAAATGAATTACAATTAGCAAGGAACATAAAAGGCAACCGAGAAAGATTCAATCTGATCTGAAAAGCAGACAGGGCAAGTCACGGTTCAGTAGAGAAGCACAGCAAAGATGACGCACAGAAGGGTACGATTCAACATATTCAACATTTGCCTCAATTTTCACAAGTAAGATCAACAGCGAGCAAATACCGCATGCAATTAATTCCCAAAAGAAGCAGAACCTGAGGTCACAATAGGAAAGAGCAGCTTAAGAAACATTCAAAACAAGACAGATGCAGCTCAGAAAATTTTGTGAATCCTCCCTGACTTGAGAACAGTATTTAAGGTTTCAGTACAGATCCCAGAGAAAATCAAACATCACACTCTCTCTTGAAAGAGAGCTGTGGAAAATTACAAACCAGTCAGTTAAATCTCATCCTTGCAAAGATTTTGGAAAACGTAAACAAATAAGTAGTTTACAAGCACCTATAGGATAAGAATACAACTGCAAAAATACTGCTGGCAACATGAGTTTGTCGATAACAAATCCCAACAAATTCATCTCATTCCCTCCTGATTTCGCATTTATAAAATTCAGGTTTGCCCCAAGTTGGGATGACCTTGTCATACTTAGGAAAGCATCTTCAAAAAAAAAAAAAAAGATCATTGCAGCATATGGCAGAGCACCTCCCAAATCACAAAGCAGGAAATAAGAAAGAAAAGGACTGAACAGCATGTTGAGGGACGAGGCCTCAAACACATAAGATCAATCTGGAATAAGTAGCTAGGCAGTAGCTTGGCAGGAAAAGGCTTACTGTGGGCAAAAAAAGACAAATCACAGTTTTATTTATCATAATGGGGATGCTGTCCCTAAAACACTGGGATAATTATTCCATTTTCTTTGTTGGTGGTGATGTCTCAGCTGGAGAAGTGCCAGAATTTGGGGTTTGCACAGTAAGAAAGATATTGGCAAACTGGGGAGAGTCCAGATATAAGCAAAAGGGAGAGTTTGGGAAAACATTCTTCTAAGCTTCCCTTGTAAAGTGCATGTTTTCCGATCAGTTTCTCTAAAGTACAGAAACCAAATAATAATAAAAAGCTTCCAGAGAATGCAATTGGTGAAGATAAAGCAAGCAAGTAATTGCATTCTAAAGCACAAGGAGGGAGAGGCGGGTAAAAGAGGAATTCATTGGGCTAATGAAGAGCAAAGATTATTTTTTTTGTGCAATATTTTAAAAAAACCCTGCTACTGAGGAAAGTCAAAATTTATTTATGTATTTATTTTTGCTAAAAGAGCACCAAGGACAATGCCTAGACATGCTGGCCTCGGAGCGAATTACAATCCTGTTGTCCTATCCCACAGGCACCTGGTTCCTCTAACTGTGCAACTGGGCATGGGTTGGGCAACTGGTACAGCCCCCAGCAAAACTCACCTGGGCCACAGGACTGACTTAGACTGCCTTCTCTCCATCCTTCAGTGAGCTTCCCGAGAGGCCAGATCAGGATCACTGGTGCAGAGCATGGCACTGCACGAACAATCCTCCCTCCACACCTTACTAATCTGGGCCAGCCATGGTGCTGGGGACCTCACCCTCTGCCTCAGTTGCCATTGGGGTTTAGAGAGCCACAAAGCCAGGGACACAAGGGCTGGAGAAGTCATGCCACGAGGAGCATGGCACTGCACCAATGTTGCTCCCACTTCATTCACAAGGCCTCTCAGAGGACAAGGCAGGTGTGACAAGTCCTGCAGCTCTTTCACAGGAATCCCACCAACTGCTCCCTTCTGCTGCTGAAGCACCTCAGTGGGGTAGGGAGGGAACCAAGGCTGGCCCACGGCCTCTCCACAGTGCCATGGGGATTGTACACTAGGGTCTGGGAGCAAACAGTTTTGCTGGGTTCGTGCTCTGCCCTCCTCCAGACTTCCAGCTGGTCCACAGAGTGGGACTGGTTCAGATGAAGGTGTCCGTCCACTTATTAACACCAAAGTAGAGACTGAAGAACACAGATGGCCCTAGCATTTGCAAGAAGGCTCCCTACCTCTTTTTAAAAGGTTTCAGAATAAAAGTCAGTCTTTGCAACACAACTGCTCTTAAATTTGAGCAAAAAACCCAATCAACTAAGCAGAACCTGCAAGTAAAAATGCAGGAGAGCAACACTGTTAAAAGTGAACGCAGAAGGAATGGAGAAAATAAATGGAATAACTAATACACATTTGCTCCAAGGTTCTCTCTGCACCAATTGGCAAAAAGAATACAACCGAATCATTAATAATTGAAGGAACTTGAAGACAAAGGCATTTTCAGCCAACATTAGATAAATGGATGAAAGAGGGCTGTAATGAGAATTCTGATGATGGTATCATTTGGGGGAGCTGGGAAGGAGAGTGTTATATTTAAAAGAAATGGTTCCTTTGTAAAATGAGAGCAAGCATTCTCATTATTAATGCAGACAGACGCATCTGAAAGACCTTATTCAGCTGATGGTGTCACTGAACACCCTTTTGGACACAAGCTCTCCACTAACAATATTAAACAAGGGTAACAAAATATAAAGTGTCACTTGTTTACATTTTTTAGCCTCCTAAATCATTAAAGGATGAATATTAACAAGCGTCCAGCTTTCTGAGCTTTTCTTAACTCTGATGAGTCTCTGCACGTAGTTGATGGGAACTTGAGCTTTCATTGCTTTTGGAAGCTGGCCCTGCAGACCAAGTCACGTCCAACATTACTAGCAAAACACACTGGGCATCCCTTCCGAGGAGCTGCATCTTGGGCAGAAGAATTTCCACTGATACCTTCTAAAGGCCATCAGCAGTGGAGTCAGGCACACTCACATCTGTCTCTGGTTTGAAGTCTAGAGTTTTGCACAGGACACATTCTGAGCAGTCAAACTGTGCAAAGAGACAAAGGACACATTAACTTCACTGGCTTGCTGCCATACTTTGGGGAAAGATGCCCATGAAAACTCAGTAAGACTGAAATGCATTGCTTCTATCATGAAGAATAAAAAGCTACAACTTCAAAATCAGTACAGAAAAGATCAGACTAGATCAATTTCCTAGGAGGAGGGAAGGGGGAAAAAAAAACCCACTACAAAAAAAAACCCCAACCCACAGCTCTGCATTATCTGCAGAAAGGACTACTAGGAATCTGTCATGTACCAAAAGCTCACACTGTCAGGGTAACCCACTCCAAATTAACTATTGATACATTCACCCAAAAAGCTATTCTTGCAAACCTTTCCAAGCCCCAGGAATTCGGTAGTGCAAACCACAAGGGCATTTTCAGAATTACAGTATAACATCATCAATCACCACAGCTAAGTCAACAGGAAACAACCAGTCCACTACCCTGCAAGAAGCTAAGACAGAAAATGCACCAGAGCACTGCAACAGAGGACAACCTGTCTGCAGCTCCACCTGAACAATAGCCATGAACAGAGGGAGAGTGGCCCTCCTGCAACCATTCACACCCAAAGGACTTCCTCCCACTGCCACAAGAAGATTGCATTTTCTGGTCTGCTAGCTTTGCTCAAGTCACCTTCTGCTGCCCTCTGAATATCCCCGCTGCAAGCAGCGGGACAACTGGAGCTGTGACAATCACTCGACCCAGGTAAGCATGGCAGGACGGACCCTACAGAGTCTATTCTTTGCTGTACTCTGCGGGTACAAGCATGAAGCCACAGAAGTGGAAAGGACAAAATCCAGTGTATGAGGACAGCGGGGGTTTGGTTCTGGTTTGTTTTTTTTTCTTTTCCATTATCTTCTTTTAGCTGCTGGGGATCTCTAACATGCAGACTCACCTCTGTAACTACTGGCTTTTGGGGACTGTGTTTTTTCTTGAGTCTCCCTGGGATCACCTCTCTTTGCAGATCTTGCTGCAAGCTTGGAAACACATAGCCTGCTGTGCCACAGCGTAGCAGCGTTTCAGTGAGCAGACAGGGAGCTCCAGGGGATGTTCACCCAAACCAGCTCAGTAAGTCTCCCCAAAAGACACATACACACCTCCCACAACTGAGCCTTGACTTTAGCTCAGACTAGAAACCAAACCCCAAGGCAATCCAAGTACGTTAAACTTGGAATTCACCTTCACCTAACAGCAGCCCTTTTTCATAGGACTTGCAAATTGCCTAATATTTTGTCCTGCCTTCATTAATCATTTTTGCTCTCCAGTCAGTGCAAGCCAAAAACCTCAGAACTGGCAACATCATCCCTCAACATTTCATTGCTTACACTCAGATATAAATCTTCTGCCTGACAGAGCCTTCACAGGACAAGAGATTAGTGGAAACGGAATGGGTTTTCATTATAGGATTTAACCTCTATTCACTGCCTATGTAAGGTTTTTAAGGGACAAAATCAGTCTGTGTGTTCATTTGGAAACTATCAATCCTCTCACCAACTTGATTTCTTCTTGTTTCTTATTCAGAGACTAAATTTTGAAGAACAGAGAAATAAATATTAACTGCACTGATTGATAAAGAGAAACCATGAAAAGTCATTAATAAATCATGAACAGCTTTACTAATTAAAAAATATAGGGCCATACCAAAATAACCAGCTTTCACACATAAAAAGCCAGCATGCAAACAAAACATAAGAAACCTACACCTGCTGCAGAGAGTTGCAGGTCAAGAGTCAGAAAATTCACATCTGGTAAGGCTGCCTGAGCCTCTTAACTTGTGGTATTTCTCCAGGATATCTTAATTCCTTGCTACAAGATGTTGTCTGTTAAGGCCATGGAAGACCTGGGAGCTCAAAAAGCAAAACAAAACAAACCTCATGCTAAGTGTTTCTCAAACAGCATACACTAGAAATCATCTGAGTTTTAACCACCGCAGTGCTGGGAAACCCACTTTTCTTCCAGTCCTTTTTGTTCCCGCAGTAGATTCTATTTGCTGACCCTTGCTGGATTTAGGCCACTTCCAGTTGCTGACCCCTGATAGTCCATCAGGAGGGGGCCCTAATGAAACCAGGTTTCTCATAGCAGACTTTCTTCCTGGTGGTGTTCCCCACTCCTACATTCACAGATCTCTTCTCTGTTCTCTTTTTCAGCTGCTCCTGAGGGCAGGGTTCAACATTACAGAGACAAGTCTTTATTCCCTTGTTCTTCAACCTGTTTGCTGTAATATTTAACAACTCGCTCTGACTCTTTGGCTTCTGCTCACCTCCTTCTCCTTCCTGCTGCTTCTTTGCCTCTCTAGATTCTCTTCCACTGAATTTCCCATCTTTCTCCATCACCCATGTCCTCAAGGCCTGCAGCAGCTCCGCCACAGCACCTTGCTGACTTTTTGCAGCTGTGAACCGCGCCTGCCCTCCGCCAAGGCTCCCATCAAAGGCCTGAAATCTCCCAGCCCTTCCAAGAACAAGGCTTCCACGGGCACATTACACTCCCTCCGCATGCTGAGGACCCTTGGGTACCTGCTTAACACACGTTCCCAGCCAGGTGATCCTGCATGTGGCATAAATGCTCACACTCAATATGCTCCAAACCCACAGAGCACCTGTGGTGCATCCTTCACTGCGCTCCTCCACCCTCTGGCTCTCATTCCCCCTCATCCCCTGCCCCACTTTATTCTAAGCCTGACCAAGTGCTGCTTAATCATCTCACAGTACTGTCAGGAGGATGGCATAATTACCGTTTTTCAACGCATGTCTCAATCCTCAAGTGAAAGCCACTTAGTTCATGTGCTGGACCCCACTGTCAGACTGCTTTCAAAAATTCTATGAACATGCCATTGGGGTAAACAAAACGAAGCAGTATTTTCTCTCTACTTTATCCACCTAACCTTAAAGCCCTTTTCCTTGTCTCCTTCATCCACTTGAACAAGCGAGAAGCCAAGTCTTGTTATAGAAAGAAGGCTCCTGCCTTCTCTATATAAAGCTATATTTTATTAATAAGTATACACGCACACATTGGTTCAGATTAACTACAACATATAGCCAAGATAAAACGGCGCACAGTTATTTGTTTTGTTATGCCTTGGTAAAAATTATTTTCCACTTCAGTAACTTGAAAAACAAGTCACTGTGACCAGGAAAGGCCTTCTACTCTGCGACATGCAATCTGATGAGCAGAAGGCAGAGTGCAAAAGGCAGGTATCACTGGAAGGTAAAAGTCTGACAGCATGCCTCTAATATCCATGCACTGAGCAGGTGCTTGCCATCTGATAGAGGACTCTGAGAACAAGATAAACTAAAAAGCTTAAGGCTTTTTTTGCTATCTCATTTTATTTTTATTCAACTACCACTCCACATGTTGCTATTTAATTTCTGTGGCCCAAGGTTTTGCCCCTTTAAAAGACCAAAAGACTCTCTCATCCTGAATTAATCTTTCATTCCTGAAAAGCACTGGACTGAATCTCCTTATTTCCCCCTGGGTACACAAAGGGTAGCGACAGCTGATCCTTGCCTGCACTGCCCAGTCAATTATTATTATTTTCCTTCTGAAGCCCACAAAGACTCTTCAGGAGTGAAAGCTCTCTCAGTGAGAGGGCACTGCACAAACACCTGCTAAGAAATGAATGCATGAGATGAGATAATGGGTGGGAGGAGGTTCCAGTGAGATGTGTAGCGCACTGGAACCAGAGGCAAGAGCCCAATCCAGCTCTAGCACCTCTGCCCTGACTTCCAGAAACTGCCTGAGCAAAGATTTCCTGCAGCTCAGCTTTCCCCCCCCAACATCTGGCCTTCCCTTTAGCAAGGCAAAAGATTATTGTATCGTTGACATTTTATCTACATTGCAGCAGCTTGAGGCCTCAGTCCCAAATGAGTCTCAGAGTACAGGGTACTGCATCTACCTGCACCAAACTTACCAGCTGCACAGCGAACACCAACGTAGCTAGAGATGGACAATGCCTGTCAGCTGCAGGATGGGGGGTGTCTCAGCTGGGACCTGCTGATGCACTTTCAGCTGGCACTGGACGAGGTGGGAGTGCCACCTGCCACAAGACACTTCCTCACACCTCCCAATCCACATGGAGAGAGGCGGAAAAGAAGGCAAAGAGGATGCACCTTGAAAATTGGCAGTAAGTAGCCCATGGACTAGGAATAGGGTTAACACACACATAAAAAAACCTCACCCAAACAAAATCCCTGCAAGCAATGAGCAGTCGGGTCCAAACCACTTAAAGTTCATGCTGACCTTGGCCAAACCAGTTAAATGTCTCTACCAGTCTAAGTGAAAGACAGCCAAACCTCTAGTGTAGGCAGGTCCCTTCAAGCTCTTAAAAGCTGAAGACTAGTCCACAGAATTCTTTAAGATGAGGAAAACAGAAAAGAAAAATGGATTTAAAAAAATAATTCTGTCTCACCCAAAGATTCAGTGAAATGACACTGCACTAAGTGAAGCCCAAGCCTACATCTTCCTTGAAAGCCTGGCTCTTCCCTGAGAGCAGTCAATCTGAGCAAAGCCTGACCTTTGGGGCCAGAGTCTGGGAAGAGGAGGGAAAGGCTCCCAGCAGGAGCAAGAGAAAGGCCGAGCACTTGCCAACAAGGGATAGATGGTGTAGAGCAAAACCCAAGCTGACAATCAGGCTTATTAATTTGCTGTTTATTATATATAAGCATGGCACCATCTGCTTTACTACATCCTTCAAAAAGCTGCAGTGGCAAGGAGGAAGGCAAGGAGGAAGGCAGCCTGTTTGCCACCCTCCAGCTGTGGAGCACTGTGAGGCAGGCTGCTCTGTGCAGAGGGGCGGCTGCGCCTTCCCTGAGAGCACCCACACTGAAGGGGCCGGGGTGCAGGGCAGGCAGGGAGGGACAGAGCCATACAATCATAGAATGTTTCAGGCTGGAAGGGACCTCTAGAGGTCATCTAGTCCAATCTCCCTACACAAGTAGGGGCATCTCTATCTAGGTCAGGTTACTCAGAGCCTCATCGAGCCTGACCTTGAATGACTCCAGGGATGGGGCCTCCACCACCTCTCTGGGCAGCCCATTCCAGTGCTCTATGACCCTCATGCTAAAGAACTTTTTCTAATATCCAACCTAAATCTATCTTTTCCTAGCTTAAAACCATTACTCCTTGTCCTATCACTACAAACCCTTGTGAACAGACCTTCCCCTGCCTTCCTGTAGGCCCCTTCAGGTACTAGAAGGTCAGTACAAGGTCCCCCAGGAGCCTTCTCTTCTCCAGGCTGAACAGCCCCAGCTCTCTCAGCCTGTCTTCGTAGGAGAGATGCTCCATTCCCCTGATCATTTTGGTGGCTCTCCTCTGGACGCACTCCAATATGTCCACATCTTTCTTGTGCTGGGGGTTCCAGAACTGGATGCAATACCCCAGGTGAGGTCTCAGCAGGGCAGAGTAGAGGGGCAGAATCACCTCTCTTGATCTGCCAGCCATAGTTCTCTTGATGCAGCCCAGGATGTGATTGGCCCAGGGAATGAGACCAGAAGAGGGCAGAGAAAAGCAGAGTGCTCTCATCTCGCACGGCTGGGTGACCTGGGGTCCCATCGCAGGCTGAAAACTGTGGGACTGAGCAAGGGGGTTGCAGTCAGGAGGGAAGTGGGATTTCACCTGTGCTCAGGAGAATGCCCATTATCCTGGCTGCAACTAGAGCATCACCTGAGCTGGACGGTGCTTACTGGCACACAGCCCTTGGCAACCTGGCTGCTCCAAAAGCCTTGGAGAAAGGCAGGAACCCACAGCCCTGCAACTTTGCAGCATGCAAAGTTGCCGTTTCCAGGGCAAATTCTTCTTCTAAAAGGGTCATTCCCAGACTGCTGGAAACGACCCTGATGGCAAAGCACTAAGTAAGATTGAGGCCCAGGTCCCTGAAGAAGTTTATGCATTTCAGAGCTGGGTGGCTTCAAACAAATAGACACAACAACCTTAGAAAGGGTGCCTTGAGGTTGCTACCAAATGCAACTAAGCTGCAAGCTTGGGACTGTTCACTGAACATGTGCGCATCTCATGTGGTTTGGGGATCTCAGTGTTAGATCAATCACTCATCCCATCCCACCACTAATTCCTGCCATCCTCTCCCCCATACACGCCCAGCCTGAGCGGTTGTTAAAGCCTCGGTGCAGCCCTGTGGAATCAAGTGCTAGAGAACTTCATATATATGTGTGTGCGTATATATATACACACACACCCCACATAACTGTGAAACACCCCATCTGCTCACGTTACAACACTTTAAACGCATGTAATTAACTGAACTGAAATGGCATAAGGATCTGGATCAGTCAGTGTCTTTTCCCCTGACTCCCACTAGTTCCACCTTCCTCTCACCCTAACATATGGAATGCCATATGAATTACTGAATGGATCATGCTAAAACTGGAGCCTGTAGAATCTATTTTTACTACAGATTACGGGGGGATATTGTCAGTCCGTGGTGCAGCATTGTTTGCCTTACAAGCTTGGTCTGTCACTACTTCTGGCAAGCCCCGCTTCCAGCACTGACAACTAATCTCCAAACTCTTAAATGTTTTTTCCTCAGTGCTCTGAAATAAAACCCAGTTTCCTTCTGAGTTCCTTGGCAGGAGCTTTGAATGAATCACAGGTCAGGCGAGAGTTAGTGCACTGCAGTTTTTCCAGCCTGTTGCTGCCCTCAGGAATAGCCATGAGACACCTGAGAAGGAAGCCCAGTTTTCACTGTCAAAGCTACCAAGATATTTATTAATCAAACATGTAGGGCTGTTAACCTCAGCTTTCAGGAAATACCATCAAGACACACAAATTGTGTGTTGGCCCAAGAAACAGGCGGGGAAGAGTCTCTATGGTTTTTTTTGTCCTCTGGTACACACCAGGAGGGTACAACTTTTTCAATCCCTCATTGAAAGCCCCTCCACCCTAAGGAGCCACAACACCACGATCAAAGTCTTGACAGGAGAAATAACTGGAGCAATCTGGTTTGTTTACTTGCTGATAATTAAATCCTGATGCAAAGCTAAGGAGACTCACTGTAGAGATCCATCAGCAGACAGACACAAAAAATACAAAATCTCTTTACAAAGCCACAACGAGCTCTACTCGGCTTTTTAAAGCTAAGGGAGGTCAGGTCAGACAGGTTATTATTAGCTCTGAGCAGCCCATACATCAGCATTAGCATACATTACCTGAAATTGCAACCGTTATCAAGAACTGCATTTTCTCCTACCCTTGAAAATCAATTAAACCATTCCCAATCTCATCTTTACAGCCAAATGCACCATCAGCAATGCGACTCAATCCAAAACCAGTGTCAGAGAAAAGGCTACAGGTGAGGTCATAATAAATTAGAGGGAATGTGTGCCAAGAGAAAGTGATTTCTGGACAGTAACTCCATCTCTCCTTTTAACTTATACAGGCTCATCAGAATCGAGCTCCACTGGAAATATATTCTTCCACAATTAATTTAACAATTCAAAGAAAAGCAACTCCTACAAACACATACATAGAGGACCATCTAGATGCATAATTTCTAATTTATTCCAGAAATGATGCTCAGGTTTGCGTATCAGATTTTACCTGAGGAAATGCAGGTGCTGCCTAGGCAAAATGAGAGGCTGGGACCAATCCATCATTTCCAGCTTTGGCTGGACATGAACAAACCAGTGGTTCACAGAGTTCCCCGCAGTTAGGGAACGGAAGCTGGCTTCACTGAAGCATCTTTAAAAGTGTTTAACAAAGCAGAAACTGGAACTGATGTGTCATAAAACACTATCAATTACCATGAAACTGTTACTTCATTCTAATGTACCACAGATCTAAGCCTCCCTCTTCAGGGTACCACCACTTCAGAAGCAGAGGCAGCTTAGAGCCTCACACTTACAATGCTTTCATATTATTTCCTTTTCCTTCAATGAAAAAGAAATTCCCAGTCGTTCCTTCCTGGTTACTCTCTGCAGGACTCTGAAACTTCAGAAACACTCTCACATCTTCCTCTGCAACACTGAAGTTTGTTAGCAAGGCTATGCCTTCTTGTTGCATATCTGCAGCAGATCAGGCTTTCCTTTATATACAAATTCCCCTTCCTCTCCACCACTTGGTACTATAGACATTTTATTTCACTTTCCCTGACACAACTATTGATCAAGGGATCTGAAGTATTTTAAAGCTGGGCTAGGATATGACGTGGATTAGACAGCCATGTAAAGGAATAGAGAGACTTTGTGCTTCCACAAAAGCTGTCTTCTCACTGAACTGGTGCATATAAAAAAAAGCAGGCTGCTTCTTCTCCAGAGGAGGCAGGGAGGAAAAGGTGGCCACCCATCTCTTATGGTCTGTGTGTCCAAACTCAACTGATAAGTAGGCCTAAGCTGAGAGACAACCACCAGGAAAAGCCAGCAAGAAATGAAACCCTCAAGACGCAGTAGGGCTTGGGAGAGGCAGCATGCCTGAGACGGAGCCCAGGAGATAGAGACCCTGGCCTCTGTGGCCAAGGCACTGACCTCCCTCGGAGTGGTGCCTTGCACTGCAGCCAAGCCCAGTCTGGGCGGTTGAAGCTCCCCCAGCCCATATGTTCCTCTGGCTCACAAAGCCTAACATGCTATGCCTTTGCTTCGGCAGGGAGAAGAGGGGGAAGGAGAAGGGGGCAAATTAATTCAGAAGCTCTTGGCAGGCTTATGAGTAAGAAAATAAAGGCAGAAATTACATGGAGTAGGCTTATGCTGCCAAATGAAATCACAAGGGGCTTAGTTTGGATTTGAGTATTTTTTTATTTTTATTATTGTTATTATTATTATTAGAATTTGGCAAAAAGAGCCAGGAAATACCTTGCTGGTGATGTCTGCTTCTCCCAGCACGAGCCAGTTTGGAATGCTGAATGGCTTATCCTGAAAAAGGGAGAACCATGCTATTTCTGAGCCCCCAACTTTTACTGCCATTTATTTAAGCAGCATTGCAACAAATTTTTTTGTTTATTTTATAAAAAGTTATTACACGATGAGAACAAACCTTCCCAAGAATGTTGATTTTTCTCCTTCTCTATTAACTGCATGTGGACTCAGCGAGAAGGGGAAATTTCCAAACATAAGCACTGACAAAAATCGAGTTCACTCTAACAGGAAAAAGCCTCTGTTCACTTAAAAGCCTTATAAAGAAAAGAATCCTGAAAGAATCCTGTCTCTCAGATATGTAAACACAAAACCAGAATTTACTAGTTTATCTGAAAAGTGAAATACATAGTTGCACTGCAGGATATAAATAACTACCAGTCAAGCCAACGTGAATGACTTCCTCCCTGCAGCAGCAGAACGTATGGTCTAACCGGGCATTGAATTTTGAAGGAACCTGTTTTTAACTTCTGGGTAAAGAAGAAGTTTAAGCTTAAGGAGGCTGAAAAATTATGTATGTTACTTACAATAAAAAAGGCCCAGCTTAGCGATATATAGAGCATCAAATTCGTAGAATACTAAGCAAGCCACCTACAAACCTCTTGCTTGAAGTGAAAGCCAAAAATACATCTCTCTTCTCTGACAGAATATACCCCTCCATCTGTTTGCTGCTTCAGGTCAGATTAAATACTGCAGCTTCCTAGAAAGCTAAATCAACTTTACCTAAAGGGACCCTCAAAACCCTGACTGTGACTCTGGCTGGCTTTCTTCCTCCTCCCCAGAGTATGTAGCTAGAGAGAGAGTCCTGTGCCACTGCTGAGAGACTCACCACACTCCCTGAGGGAGCGCTTCCTCACACCAAGCTGTTGTGCCAAATGCTGTATCTTCATGTTATCTAAAAGCAGTTGGATGCTTCTCCCGGGTGGACCCCAGGACCAGATTTCTCCATTTCTGCAAGTTGAGCTTTTTTCAGAAGTCTGGCTGCTGGCAGAAGTAAGCTCTACACTTACGTTCCACCCAGTCACAACCGGGTCCCATTTGCACAATCACACACAAAGCAGCATTTTGTACTCCCGTGAGCACAGTTTCTAGGGTCAAGCAACCCTTAATCCAACAGCCTTATGCCAGTGTCACGAATCAACATAACAAACATTCAGACACATGTAATTACTGTGAATGTTTCACTCACACTTAGAAAACCTGGACTCGATAAGTGCTTTACTTGTAAGCACAGGACTTCTGCTATCTCCAGTGATGGAAACCATCTATAGTTGCTTCTACTGGTTACCATCTACTCAGTCTGGATGGGACGCCAGCAGTCCCTACCCAGCACTCATCACTTTCAGTAAGCCAGCATTCAGTTTAATTCACTCCTCTGTACCTGTCCTAATTTGCAAAGATACATGTTACCTCTCCTTTCTAACTACTAAAAGCTGACGGCTGTTTACATCCCTGCATAGAAGACTATTTCATAACATGCTGGATTACTGAAGGAGCAAGCTCCTTCAAGAAGGGAATCAACATAATACCCATGACTTTAAATGCAAAAGTAATCTTACTCTAAATTATCCTTACTTTAAAAGTATAGCAGATGCAAGCAATAAAACCTGGGGGTAAGAAACACAAAATACACTGCTTGAGGAAGATACCTGAAACAGTTTCCTATACATCCTGTAGAAATAACTGCTTCAGAAGCAGCACTTACGCATGTGTGTTTAAGAAACCGCAGTATTTCAGAGCTGGCATTATGTGCTTTACAAGGCTACATGCCCCAACTGGTTCTGTGCTAATGTTTTACGAACCGCACAAAATTCATTGTCGTTCATTTTTATACCACCATAAATTCTTGACAGAAACACAGCTCTGGTAACCAGCCATTTATAGATTGCAATTTCACATCTTGGCCTCACCTACACATTTTCTTATAGCCATGGCTGACAGAAACTACAAGTATAGGCTCTATATGGAAGCAGGAATTGCTAGATTTATAGGCATTACAAAACCAAATGAGAAGCCAGTGAATGGACCACAGAAACCTGACGCACCTTCATATCTACTGTGTCATGTGTACCTCCTGTAGTTAGGAGAAAGGTAAAACTTAAATCACAACACCTACCCAGCTCTTCAAGAAGAAATAGGGTAAGAGAAGCTGTAAAAAAGCAGTATCCAGGTACAAGCTCGATGATATCAATAATCCCCCAAAGCATATTGTCACAAACTGGCACCAGGCCCACCAAGTTACTCAGGAGCACTTGGTCTTGCCTTTATCCCAGTCACCAGTAGCAGCACGCTGAAGTGGCCCTGTGACTCCTTCTGCTACCTCTCCAGAGCCCTGCATAAGATCATGATGGGTCTATGAGAAATTCACATACAAGCAGTAAACTAATACAGAGAGCAAAGTAACTTGCTAGCTTAAATGGTCACTACATTGTCACACAGCCTGCTTACTGTTAAATCACCATCCCTTTACCTCTACAGTAGAGTGAGGTACGTCTACATGTATAAACAAACCCTAAGTATCTACAGGGACGGTGGGCTGATGCAAAGCCCCTAATGCTATATGGCAAAAGTGCTGTACTTGTGTTACAGAAAGACAAGTCTCTCCGTCGCAAGCAGGTGTTCATTCATTTATGTGCCCACCAGAGCTGGTGTCAGGCTGCAGGAGAAGCAGCAGGACAGCCATTGTACATGGCAGGCCAGGATGGTGCAAAGGACCACATTTCTTCCTGACTCAAGTACAGTTCTGCCCTTTTCCAACTCTTCTCTTTTCACCTCTCATTGTTCCCCTAAGCTGATATATAAAACCTCCAGTTTGACAGAACCACAGGGAAACGCAAGGATGCAAACA
This sequence comes from Eurystomus gularis, assembly GCA_013400335.1. Taxonomy (NCBI): domain Eukaryota; kingdom Metazoa; phylum Chordata; class Aves; order Coraciiformes; family Coraciidae; genus Eurystomus; species Eurystomus gularis. The sequence continues at coordinate 305,114 of VZZY01006574.1, read as the reverse complement.
TGTTATTCACAATCCAGAAAATCTGTCTTCTGAATTAGAAGCAGCCAAAGGCTGAATTCTCCAAGGCAGCCTGCTCCGAGCACTTGATGTGGCCAAGGATAAAGCTGACAGGGCAGAAAAAAGTTCAGATTTAAGCAATCGATTGCTGAGCCACTGAACCGCATACAAGTGCGGATAGGACTTCAGAACATTATGAGACACGTTTTTGTTTCATTTGTGCACCAGCAGCATCCCCCTCCTCACCTGTATCGTACAGCTGCAGCTCAGGCCAGTGGAGCCGTCAAGGCCAGTGCAGCCCCTCCGTAGACACCACAGACCGATAGCCATCCCTCTGTCAGGATTATTTGGAGTTCATTCCCTTTTGCTATCCCATTTGCTGCAGCAATAAAAGAAACTCTACTTCAACAAAGCAAGACCTATACAGACAGACTAAATTAACAGGAGTTAAGTTCAAACAATACTGAAAGGAGACATGATAAAAATATCATATCCAAACATTTATAAGATTACTGTGCACAACAGAGAATACGTGCAGTGGGTATGAAAAATAGGTATATCAAAGCACTAAAAATCTAGGTAGCGATCGCAAGTTTTCTATCAGTACAGACAGTGAATCAAAAGTAAAGCAGCACAAGCACTGTGTATGCACTGCATCCCTGACCTACAGCGAGAGAACTGCGGAATGAGCTCTAACTTCTGGCTAACCAACTTCCTTCACCCACCCAAATACTTTTATTTGAAGTTTTGGCAGCTCCCAACACAAGCTGCTTCTCCCCTCCATTATTGTGATTTTCAATTTAATACATCATCATTTTGTCCTGCTACATTCCCTCTGAGCTAATATCCTGCTGCTAGAGGCAGCAAAGAGCCTTTCTGCCAGATTGTAACCTTCCATTTTCTGTGATGTGCAATGCACCATGGGGTGCATATTGCTGCACTGCACAAAGTTTTAATTCAGAAGCAATCCCATGAACACCTTCTAGGCACTAGCTAGGTCATTTGGTGAGAAAAAGCAGCTAGGAAGCCTAAGACAAACACTATATATGCCATAAAAAGAACAATCATTTCTTCAAGCAGCAGGGTGCTATTAGATGACAAGGTCTCGTCTCCCATGCAATGCCTGTCTGTAGTGAAAGGGCTGGAGGCAGCTCTGTGCCGATTCCACCCCAGCAGGCAGCAGCAGGGCTTCGCCAACACGGATCTGGCAGAGCACAGCAGCACTTTGGCTGGCGGGGAAGAACCACCACGTTGTTCTCCCAGGGCCACCCCAAGCGCTGCAAGACCTCTGTAAGGGATCCCAGTTAGGGTCATGTTAAAAGGCGCTGTCTGTCCCTGCACCCTCCGCTCTGCCATGGTGGGACTGCTCCTTATGTAAGGCGCTTCCCAAGCTGGACAGAGGAGCCCTTTTAACATGCGGGTGTGCCATCCAGTCCTCATCCCAAAGAGTTTAATGAGGGCTGTTTTCAAGCAAGGTTAGGAGGCAAACAATTCTCTTTTTTATTTGTCTGAACACAGAAAGTAATTGAGCAGAGTAAGGAGGGGTAGGCAGGGGGGAAGGAGAACGCAAGGCCTTCTTCCTCCTGCTGCATATAGCTCTGAGCCTTCCAAGTACTGGAATAAATGCTTAAGTTCAAGGGATGTACAGTATCTGGACTGGAAAGATATGAAATGTGAGAACAAAAACATTCACAAAACCTTCCAGCCTTTTTCCTTGACTGTTTAGAGGGTTTATTTGGGTTTTGTCACTTCTGCCCCTCAAATCAAAGGGCAATTGCAATGAAACTGAAACCTTCTGTCCAATCATAAAGTTTTTCTTTCCCGAAATGTGTTACACTGAACTAGTCAGGCCAACACGAAAAACATTCTTGTAGGGAGCACGGAGTTAATGATTTGCTCAATGGGGAAGGATTTGATTTGCCTCCTTCACATCAAGATCTGGCACAGCTTACATGCCTCAGCAGCAGTACCCAAAAAATCCAACCTTAAAACCACCACCAAACTTGTAACAGTGCTCAATTGCACTGCAGAATTGATCGTCTCTTCTAATATTACATTCTGTATCATCTCTTTGCAACTACAGCCTTTCCTATTCTTGTGCTCAGCCAGGATCAGGCTTCTCATTGGCACCGCTCTGGGGAGGTGCCATCCTCTCCTCACATTTTGCTCACTTGATGCAAGGCCAGACCTGATGCTGTAGTGCCCTGTTGAGGGGACAAGCCAGGAACAAGCTAATTCACACGCAGTTGCTCAGGTAACATCTGGATCGCAGGGCTGCTTCCCAGCAGCTGCTCTACTTCCACAGCTCCCTTCCCCACAGCAAGGCAAAGCAGGCACCTTTCTAAATGCCTCAGCACCAACTCAGCCTAAGAAGCAGAAAACAAACGACACTACAGCTCTGCCCCACGTCCTGCCATCCTCCCCTGCACCAAACGAGGGCTGTAGCAGCGCACAATGCTGCGGGTCTGCCCTCTCTGCATCTTGCACATGCTTTGACTCATAAAGGCCAAGCAGCAGGCACCACACTTGAAAAGTTCCTCTTAGTTATTCTGTTCTTCCACCCAGGAAATGCTCCTTTCCATCTACACTCACATTGCTCCCTCACCACAATGTTCCACGTGAGCACTTCTGTGAGCAAGTTTATGGTGGGTTACACCTTTAAGCCAAAGATTGTTACTGCTTATTTTGATTGCAACTGTGTTTGTGAAAGAGCTAAGAACTGGGCTGCGTTGTACCAGGTACTATATAAACACACAGCAAGATTATTTATACAGATACGCAGGTGTTGTCCAGTATCAATGTTTTTGTGGAAAACGAGCAGTAAAAGGCAATCATAAACAGATTTTCTAGCAACTTCAGGACCTCTTCTTTGGTGGTGTAGAAGTGCTACTTTGCATGAAGTTATATGCACCTGTGGAACTTGTGGATCAGAAAAGATTTCAGATTTTGAAACCACTGGTATTGTTGAAAGACAGAGGAAGATCTCTGTCCCTAAGAGTTTGCTATCTCAGCCGTTGTTAAATATGAAGGAAAAACAAACAAACAAAAAACCAGAAACCAAAAACTTCACTTATAAACCTTGAACTCAGAAATCATGCCTTTTGAGGACTTTTTTTTTTATGGTAAAATTTGCAATAGCATACTAGCAATAATGTCTTGTCTTTCACAAGTTCTTGTAGCTGCTGGGCACTGTACAAGGTCCCCTTCATCCTCACTTCAGTGGAAGTTCCTACAGCATCCTTTGGGATAAAGTCCTTAAAGACTGAGTTTACAAAGCATTTAAGCATCTAAGCATCTGTATAACTTTAGGCACTTGGGCAATCCATCCTCACTTAGCAGAGCACTTAAGCACTTAGAGTAAATCATGTGCTTGGTGGCTCCGCTGACTCAAGGCTTTAATGTTACCTCTTTACAGGACTATCCAGCTTCCATAGTGCGACTGAAATAGAGAGCCAACAGCTCCAGAAGTTACAAACCAAAGCTGGCTTTGGTTTTTGAAGACAGTAGGGTTAACAGATAGAGTATGTGTATCGTAAGCACATCGCGTGCAGTACATAAGCTCTGACTGGGATCGGATGTTGGCAGGTGCCATTAACTTGCTGTTAAAAGAAATAAATGTATGTGTTGGAAGACAGTAAATAAAAGTCTTCTTTAGGATGAGGGCAGAACTGAGCACAAGGGATGTAGCAGCAGGTTCACTACTACACACCCGCAAACAGCAATGTGTCTTTGGGTCCGCTATATCTTTCAGTTATAGATTAGTTCTGGGTTTGCTCTAGTTTATCAGCTTTTGTCACCATGGCAACACATCTAAAACGACCATATAGTTGCTCCTCTCCCTTCCTTCAGACAACTTGGAACAAATTTGGAGTTGTTTATGTGGCTTTTATTTAGATGCCTCCCCCGCATGCTAACCCCAAATGCTGAGTTACTCCAGGTGCTCCAAACAGCAAGGCTCTGTATTTTGCCCTCTACAGGTCCCAAGGTTAATGGTCTATGTGATTTACTTCTGGCATTGATTCCTGCGCACAATTTGAGCTGCATGTCAGCTACTTAACAGTTTTCATCACAAGCCCACCAGAGTCATTGGCAGGCTTGCTGATGATTTAGTTACTGCTGTTCCCATTCATCTAATCAGTAAACAAAATAATCATTAATATATATATTTTTAAAAATCTGCTCTGAAATCCCAAGCATCAATCTTTGGTCTATTGACCTTTTATCACCTAGATTTGGAAGTTACAATAGACTCCTTAAATTATGAGGACTTATCTTCACCAGTTAAAATACTTTTTCTTCCTCTAGATGAGCAATGGCGAAATCTGTATTTATTAACCTAGAAATGCTGTAGAGAGGAGAGCAAAATGTTTCTCTTTCAGAGCCACCCAGGTTTTGTGTACACAGAACAAAAAGCTAACTAGGACACAACAGAGCATTGGCTGAAGAGAAAACTGAGCCAGCAAGACATGCAGCCAGGACCAAGCTGTCCTCGGAAAGCCCCAGAGGAACAGAAGACACTAAGCACACGGCTACACCATCAGTTAAGAGCCTTCTGTCAGATCAGACTCACCCACCATCCACATTGTAAATCCCTGGCTCATGCTAAGAGGATGCGTCAACTCAAGCTCTCTGCACAAAGAGATTAGTCATATTCAGCATCTTAGCATAGGCCCAGACTATTAATGTGATCTGGACAGCTTTGGCATGGGCAAGGCAATGCAAGCTACTGACAGCCCACCAGCAGATTGGAGGAGATAGCTCCACCTAAGTACACATCCACCTTCAGATGCTTTCATCCAGATAAAAAGCCAGGCTCAGGTCAGCTACAGTGAGGCCTGATGTGCTGGATCCTGCTTCTTATTTCACATTGCAAAAACACTCAGAGCTAAGAGAGGTGCAAGAACTACCATAAAAAGGCAACAGTTTCCTAGACCACCATGATGAAACATCAACATCTGAGATCAGGCCCCAGAGGAAGGAAGGAGAAGACAAGGAGGAATTTGAGATGAGGTAACTCACAGACTGGAAACGTCCCAAATGAAACACGCAGTCAGAAAACTAAGGAGAGCACAAAGCAAACTACTTTATAAAAAGCAGAAGTCCTGGTGCATTACCGGAACAGAATCACAGACCAGTTGAAGTTGTCAGGGACCTCTGGAGATTACCTACTCCAACCCCCTCTGCGCAAGCAGGGTTGCAGTTGTTAGTATCAGCAACTTTTTATCCAGAAGCAACCCATTTAAAATAACCCTTTGGTCCAGTTTAACTAGAAATGCAATCAAAAACCCCCCCCAAACCCCAAAACACAGTCTTGCACATTAACTGGTCAGGTCAGTGGATGTTAGTTCTTTCCCACTTGAAAACACTGATTTTCTCCTTCATTACAAATCGTACCTGGCTTTACACAGCCCTTAGCTAAACTTGCACCTCGCCATGAACTTGGTATCTGAGATACTACTTTGATGCATTCCTCAGGAGTACCCTAAAAGTGTTTTCTGCTACACATCAGAGTATGAGCAAATGAGTCAGCACACACTGGGTGTGAACTTGGGCTGCTCTTTACTCCCCGTTCATTTATCTAGGTGTATGTCAGGAACAACCCCAGTGCTGTCAACTGAATTACATCAAAGAGAAAAAGTGCATACAGCCTTCGAAATGGAAGACACAGTATCATGTTTTATAGCTTGCATAAAACACTGCACGTCATTATAGGCTCACAAAAACATGAGTGGTTTATGTACTATTTATTAAACCATGATTGCTGTCCTAATACAAGAGCAAGACAGAAAGGGGATAAAAGTCTTCCATACAAATGCAAACATACCTGCTGTCTGAAGTCCTGCTAAAGGTTACACTAGCACACATCCCACTTCCATTAAAAGGATCAGGAAAAAAAAAAACAAACAAAGGAATATTAGAAATGGAAAAGGGAGCAAGACAGAAGTCTGAGATGCATAGCAGGTAAGGAAATTAAAAGCACACATCGAGGATTGCTATTTTTGGAAATCCTGAGATCAGGTCTCAGTCCCAGCTTTGTGCCTGGGCAGTCCAATGGGGGCACAGAGCACCTGCTTCAGCAGAAAAGTCGCCAGGAAAGACATTGCCAGCAAAGCTACCCCTTTGCCAACTGCCCCATGCATGCTGGGAAAGCAAGGCTATGGCTTGCATCCTTGCTGAGAACCTCGGCTCCTCACATAGGTCTCATCACTGTGTCCCTTGCTAGGAGACCAGGCATCAAGCTGGAGCAGACTCTTGTTGACACTTCGGTGAGCCTTAGAAAGGCTTTCACCACTCTCCTGCCTGGACAGCATCTTGAATCCTTTCTTGCTTTGCATGAGTAGAGGACAAGAGAGATGCCTTGGTGACTTGAAGGGTAGAAATGAAAAGTAGGACTCAGTATTATTAAACTGGAAGGGCAGCTGCCTAAAGGCCAGAAACTGGGTAGATAAAAACAACCCATTTGGGTGAGCTCTTGTGGCATCACTGTGATAATGGTTTTCCACTTCTGAAAGGCACCAAGAGCTTTGGATAACGCAACCACTCAAGGCCTTTGATGTTTCTCAATTAGCTGAACCAACACTAGGACAGCCCTGGAAGTATTAGCACAAACTGGCTTCCACCCACAGAAGCACAAAACCTCTCTCCCTCCTCTGATAATTCTCAATCTCCTTAAGAATGTGCTTCAACTGTCTGGTCCACATCTTCATTCATAGACATCTCCTGGATGGATCCCATATGCTTCACCTAGAGCACTCATACTCCTGCTTCATGGAGTACATTCAAAATCAGAGCAGGAGGTAGGCAGAATTCTACAGCTCAAATCAGTCTACAGTCAAACAAGAAATCTCCGTTTCCAAAGATGGGGATAATAGTGAGAAGTTTCGTTTTGCTAGGGAAAACAAAGTTGTGCAGATGAACCTGCACACACACCAAGACTGTACCATCTGAAGCTTTGAGTGTTTGAGCTGCAGTTGGGAAGGAATTGTCTCTTTGATCTGGGGTGTTGTTAAACAGCTGTAGAGCCCCTCCTCTGGTACTATAAACACACTTTTTCTTTTAGAGATGTAATCTGTGTTGCATGAGAGGGATTTTTTTTTTTAAAGTAGTGCCCTTCCTATGCTCTCAATGCACCATGTTGGTGGTATCTGGGACATAGACATTGCCAGACTGGACTGGACCACATTTGCATCCCATCCCCAGAGAAAGCGGACTCCAGACATTGCAGCAGATAATTTCAGTTTTAATTCTTTTTTTCTTTTGGCACATTTTGTTCCATTCACGCTGCAGATTCACTGACTGTGAGAGGTTGATGGTCTTCAAACAGGAGTGGAGTTCGGTAACATCCCTTCTGCACAACCAGAAAGCCAGAGCAGAAGGACATTTAAGCAGACAGGCAGCACAAGCAACATTCACATCTAAGAGTCGTAGTCACAGCCTAGAAAAAAAGGTCTTATGTAGGAGTGTAACTTTAATCATGTATGTAATCCCCTAGAGTCTATTTATGGGCTTGAAAATTAAGTCTGCACTTGATTATTTTTCTGGAGGGAGGAAGCCTATGATTTTCTAAAGTGACGGGAAATAGCATTCCAAGATGACTTTATTTACTTTATTATTTAATGTCCACATTCCTCAGCTTAGCACTTCAAAAATAAATGCCTTTAAACAGCCCACCTGCAGCACTAGCTGTACGATTGATGCAAATAACTATGGATGACTGGAAAATGCTAAGTGCAAAATGAATGTAAAAACACAACAGAAGCAAACACGTTTGGAGTTCTGAAGTAACAAAAAGCCCCTCCTGCTCTTTAAGGTATTTTCCACTCATACCAAAGTTATTTGTTACTAGAATGAAAGTGAACGAGGCCCTCCAGCCCAAAGGGAATTTACAAAACAGTTCATGAAAGAAAAAAGAAAAAAAAAGGGACAAAAAGGAGAAGCGATTCAGAACAGAAATGTCATCTTGCTAACAACTATTGCTTCTCTATCGAATAGTTTACATTAGTGAGGAGGATTCACAGCGAACACCGTTGCCCGCCTACCCCCAGCAGTATTTACTCAAAATAACGTTGCAACTCTCAGAAATAACATGCAATAACCATATGATTTCCTGCAATGAAATGTCAGCAATCCTATCGCTGTGAAGGCTGCAGCTGTGCCTAAGGAAGACCAGAAATGCTCTCCCTGCCCCTAGCGATGCTTTAAAGCAATAGTTGTACCTTGTCCAGAGGGCAGAATTCACACCCCAAATCTGCCACTCTAATGACTTGTTGTAGCACAAAAAATTTGCGAACATTTCCAGTGAAAAAGGGCCATTTCAGCACACACTTTTCTCGATATAATTTATTTCTTCCAAATACATGGAAGCATTTGTTCACCAAAAGCTAACAAGTATCTTAGTGGCTTGAAGGATCAGTACCCGGAAACCACGGGGAAAAACCTGAAGGCAATTTGACAAATACTTCCCCTCTCCAAGATCAGAGTACCAGATGTGCTCATCCCAGAGCAGCCGGGTTAATAAACATTTAAACCATAATCAACAACCATTCAGGACATGAATGTAATGAGAGGAAAATGCAACTGTTGCTAGATCTGGCTTGTACAAACTATGCTTCAGATGCCGAGCGACTCCTGGGGCTAAGTTCTCAGCATCTTTTGTCAGCTGTTACTATCAAGGAGAAAGCAGGGGTGTTCATCCTCCTAATTAAATACCTGATTATCCTACTGTAGGCACAAACTATGGCAACTGTTTGCAAGCACCAAAACACACATCCACTGTCCCTTAGCCAGGAAACCCACCCTTTGCCCTGTGTGTATGCTGCATTCCTACGGCATTTCGCTTGCAGAACGTGCAGCTTTCTGGATCCAGTGCAAAGATGTGATTTGCAAATCCAAGGGGAAGAAAAAAAAAAAAGCCTACCTGAAGGAGGACCAAATCATCTCCAGCTAAGGCCACAGCACTCCAAAGCTGACAGTATCATCTGTGAAGCAGTAACTGTCACAGCATGAGCTTGCTTTCCTCCTTTTGTATTTCTAGGAATATGGCTATCAGAACGTCTTTCAAGCACAGTTTCTATCATCACCAACTCATATCTCCAACCTGGCCTCCTGAATGATGTTAACTGTTTTTTGAAGGGTTCCCAGATTCCTAAAGTCCTGGGAAAAAAGTTCAAACAGACCGAGATTGGTTTTAAATACACACATGCCTTGCAGCATGACATTTCTGTGAGTGCAGCCAAGATTTCCATTTACTTTAATGGAAAGTGACTGTTCCAAATGACTCTGCTCTCACATCTCTATCCTCCTGTGCTCCTACTCAGATCTCCTTTCGTTTCCTCACTCTGCCTGTACTTTCAGAGCTCCTTCACTGACGCCAGGCTTTAGATTGCTGCTTATATCCCCGGCTTCATTCACTGGAGCCAGGTAAATTATCAGTACTTACATACTCCTAGGTCCTTATTCACCTGAGTAACATAGTACACCAACTAAGTGTTTACAACGTCAGGGACAAAACCATTTTGACTACAGTAACACAGAATTACTTGGAGGTGGCTTTAGCTCGGCAACAATAATGAGTACAACCAAGGCTTTGCTCTCATCTGCTCCCATCATCTGATGGGATGTAGCTCAAAAGCTTTAATTGAATGTGATCAGGATACACATTAATTTCATGGCTTTTGTTGGTGCCTTTTAAAACTGTAGCCTGTCTGGGTGTAAGAATCATGATAGTAACAGATTGCAAACAGAAACATCTTTTTTTTTTAAATTAAAAAAAAAAAAGACACTGAAGGGGGTGACTAAAAGAAGAGGAAAGGGGCAGTAAAAATAGAACTGGCTGGAAACCAGAGACCACTAGAAGAGCTAGCTTACAGGAAACTGCCCTCATCAGTTACTAGATGGGAAATTTTTTCCCATGTATTACATGGATCCTGCAGAGACAGGATGGTTTTACACACACTCAAAAAAAAGCATATTATCACAGGACAACCTAGCTTACAGTCTTGTATGTTGGGGAAAAAGGGGATGAGGAGAGGCTGTTCTTTTCCAGTGCATACCAGCAAAGCAGAAAGGATCCCAGAAGATGCTCTTTCCACTGCATTAGCAAGTTTCAGTTACCGAGTTTTAAAATAAAAACATTAAAATGCTTCAGCCAACAAAGTATCAAACAAAGTCAACAAAACAGTAACAGATACATCACAAAACAGAAGTGTAGGGCCCCTGACTTCAGTAGTTCTACTCATACAAGGGAGCATTAATCATAGCAATAATGTCTCATTTGTTCAGGTCTTTACATGCTGTTCCATTGCAGAAGTATTACACCAATTTTCACTGTGCCGCTCTAATTGAGCTTAATAGTGTGTTACTTCACTAGGTCTACAGCTAGAGGCAAAGCTTACCTATTGCCTTTTAATATAAAAATGCTACATTTCCTAACCTGCCAATAGGATTGGTTTTGTCACAGAATGAGCATATGTTTGCACAAATGTGGCTGCTGCTGCATGATGGGGTCTAAGCTATGAATGAACAAACCGCCACATCTCCTCCCAAACAGACAGCTTTTGTGACGTGCAATCATAATCACAATTTGGCTCTATCGCCTGGCTAGGACTTCAAGCAGCTTTTCCTAGTTGCTCCTTGGTGCTCTGCAGGCAGTTAACTGTAGGCTTCTCTCAAAAAAATGCCAAACTACTCACTGAATTTGTTTTTATGAAACCAGTTCTCCTTAACAGCAACGCTACTAATGCACATGTAATAACAGCACGCTTGCTCAACCATTTGGCCACATGGTAAGCTGGAGGTCACCTAGGAAGTCACTAGCAGAGCTGGCCACCATGCTCTCCCCTGTATCTCAGTGTTCACAGCCAGTCGTGGACACAAAGAGAGTCCTTCTACATATGCAGCAAACTTTGGATCCATCCTCATATCAAGCTAATAAAGAGCAAGAAGAGCTAGGACTGTGTTTCCACCACTTGCTGAGCTTCCATCATCTTTTTTTTTGTACTGGTGCCTCCCAGTACTCACTCTCAGAATTATGTAATGGTTAAAAACCATAGTAATTCAGAAGTTAGGTTTAAAGGCCACTGTTACGCCTATTTTGGATCCTTCATAGTACATCGTTCTCTATCAAGTATCTTTTCTGTTTGTATTTTAAAAGACAAACAAAGTAGTATCAAAGAAGTATCCCATAATACGCAGAACTGTGTTTTTCCCCAGTACTTGCTACATTTGATAATGGAAATCTATCTTCCAGCAGCTAGCAAACAGAAAAGAGGATCTGAAGGTTACTTTTACTAAAAGACAATTTCAAAGTTCTAGATGTTTAAGACACCACCTTTATTCTCCACCAGCATTGAACACCTGAAGCATCATTCCCACATACACGAAGTCAAGCTTTTACAAAAGGTGGGGCTGAGCTTAGTGCCCCTCTCTGCTGAAGAGCCTTTGAAACACTTTTGTAGCCAGGTCAGAGGCTCTTCCCAGAACCTTGCAAAGCTCATGTTTGCTAGACTCCCCCTCACTCCGGTACTTTAAAGTATGGAAACTATTAACAACAACGGTCATGACAGAGTCCTGCAGTTTTTCACTGATTCTTTACATGCAGACCATACTGTATGAACTTTATCACAGCAAATTCCCCATGAATTCAAACAAGCAGGTAAGGAATAGCCAGTCACTGTCAGCCCCATTCTCCTTGCCAAGGACAACACCAGGATACATCACCTCTGGATCACATCTACAAGGAGCTCTGGCTCTGCCCTTGTCCTGTCCTACAACATGGCTCATTTACCTGGCTATGAGCACTGACCTTATGGTCATTTTTATTTCCTAGCTGCTGAACTCCCTGCAGCTTACACTATCCCCAAACTAACCTCTTGATGGTAAACAGTCACAGCCCGTGCTCTGCACTCAGGCAAAATTTTCATCTGCACTGCTTGATTTGGCATAATTTTCCTAGATATTGTTATTCCTGCCTGAATAAGCTATTTTCACATCTCCACATGACTTTTTTAAGTTCTTACCTCTATTTAACATCTTTTCCACCCCATCTCCTTCAGCACCTAGGAAGCCTATGGACACCTCAGCAGCTAACCTGTTAAAAATAAGAACATCCCTGCTATTTACCAATTTGTTTCAAAGCAGAATCCTGCAGAAATCTCTGCTCTGCCCCGAGGAGCAGAAGAAAGGTCACGTCTTCTACTGTTTTCCTGCTGATAATCCAAGCAATCTTTCCTGTTCAATTTGCAACTAGCACTCAAAAGTCCTGCAGTTTTTAAAAGCATGACCTAGCACAACACAGCACAACTGTATTATGCAAGGCCAAGCCAAGAGAGACAATCCCAGAGGCTCCGTGGCGAGACACAAGTGCCCCATAAAACATACAGCTTGGTCTCTGCGATGGAGGATGTGCACAGGGGCATGTGTAGCACCCATCTCCCAACAACTCATCAATACATCCATCCACTGGTCACCGGTGGAGAAGAGGGTCTGCAGCATGATTTTTCATCAAGTGGAGATCAGAAAACATCTCTGGGGGAGGGCAAGATTTAAACAGAAGAATCAAAGACTGTTTTAAATCAAAGCGGTAAATGTGACAGCTCCCAAGTAAAGAGCCAACCTCCACAAATATTGAGACACACAGAGTTCATGGAACCCTACAAAACTAGATAGCATGTTTGCAGAGGAAATTAATTGGAGCTGAAGAAAGCAGCCTTTCTAGAAATGCAAGCACTGACATTTTACAGGCTGCTTCTCAGGAACATGGATTTATTTCACAGTTAAAATATTTTGTTCAATCTGCCGGGAGAACAGAACAGGAACAGACTGGTCCCAGAGCAGGCCCCAGGTAGTACCACCTTTGCTCATACCCTGCTCAAAGAGGTCTGTTTCCAGACCCCTAAGGTACATGACAGTCTCCTGAGATCTGTTGCGCTTGTGAAAGTTGATATGAAAAACACAGTGTGGTCTAACATCTCCTGAGAACCTCTGTCTTCTGCACTTGTAAATGCAAAACTGAGACTTTAGCCCTGTTTCTCCATGTCTTCCGATTCCACACATGCCACTGCTGAACCTGTGCCTGAATCCCAGCTTCCAACTGCCATACAAAGCTAAGTAGGAAGCTAACACTGCTTCCTGATTGAGGCAGACACAGCCTAACAGGCAGGGCAGTGTCTACTCTGCACCAGTACAGAGTACTGACCACACATTAGCCTTACACCAAGGGTTCAGTTACACTGACCTGGCTGCAGGGTTGAGTTATGTTGCCTTCTTTGGTAGAAGGTTCTGCAAAATGCCACCCTCTGCTCCAGCTCCAAAGGCCCTACAGGGCTCAGTGCAAGAGGGAAACACAGGATTTGCAGACAGGCCAGCAATATTTCCAGACCTGTAGGACTAAACTTGAGTTTTCCTGCTCAAAGACTCTAAACTGATGTTAAAAACAAAAATAACCCACTGCTTTCTGAAAACTACTGGACCAGCTCTCAGTCACTACGCTTTGTCTAAATGTCCCTCTGCCTTTTTCAGCTTTTTTTCCCCTTTCTTGCGAGAGCAAGCTTTAGCCGCAAAGTCACGCACTTTCAAAGTGCCCTGAACCCACAAATCACAGTTGTTGTACCGAGGCACATGATTCATAACCACAATAAAGTTGTCTGAGGCTTGCCTACTCTCTTCTGCACTGACACTAATTTTAAAGATTAAAAATGAGATGCAGATTACTTCTTCTGCAAATATACTCTGTAACCTTCATGAGAGCTGGGTAACCCTCAGCCTTAGCTGCATTCCTTACCGGCAAAGCATGTACCATTAGGCAAGTTAGACTACCCTTCACATTTCCCATGCCTCTCTCCCTAAGATGACATACAGCAAAACAGAAAACTCGTTCACACTCAGAAGAGCTCTAAGATCCAACACCTTTGTAATGGCAGCGTCACTAGATACAGGCTGGATAAAGGAGCTGCTGAAAACACCGAACAGAACAGGAGTGCTGCTAAGGCAACCCTTAACCTGTTGCTTATAGGCAGATACTCATTCAGGTTGCACAGCAGGAGAGAAGCACTTCAAAAGCCTACTGGTCACAATAAGGAGGTGACACGACTGCCTGACGTGCTTCAGCTGAAGCAACAGACAGCATGATGTTCAATTTGAATACACCCAAAGAAATTATTACAGCTTAAATGACTGCACCAACTACAACACTGGTCAGTGTCTGTGATCTGTCAAACAAATGCTGCTCTCAAAACGGAGTCCTTGCATGTTCAAAATTCATCTTTGCAACTGGGAATACAGGAGATGCTTCCAAAACCAAGAGCAGGCCCCTGTGCCAGTTAGGGCTTTCACTCTTTTCAGCCATAAGGACTCACTGAGGAAGGGTGGGTGAAGTCAACATGGAAGAAACAGACATCCTGTTCCTGACTACCATCTAAAAAATAGTATCAGAGTTTGCCCCTATCCCAAATGAACTTATCTAGCACACAGCTTGCCCAGGCAACCTGCAGTGTCTAAACAGCACATCCTTCATGAAACCCATGGGTCTCCAACCAGGCAGCTCCTCCATGTTCTGCTCAGCCAAATTTGAACCTTCTTGCTTCACTGAACAACCTACAAGACCCATCCAGCTTTAAACCCACTGCTTTCATTACAACCACGTGATACAGAAGAGAGTTTGATGCCAGGGATCCCAGCAGTGGTGCTCTCCCACCAAAAGGAGCACGGTCTGCAGGACTTTCCCATTTCTTTTTGACTGCTCTCTGGCCTTTCCAGGCAGGAGTGATCGTGCACTGGCACAGTGTGAGTTCGCCCCACAGGTACTAGCAGGGAGCTGGGTAGAACTACTGGTAAGCAGTGTCTCTTTGCACATTGTTTTTGTCATCTTCCTGAGTGCAGGTTTTTGTTTCATTACAGTAGCCAAGAAAGAGCTGCTTCAGCTGAGGTGCTGCAGAACACACTATCTTTTCCTTTATCTTTTTTCTTTTAAATGATTGCAGTTACCTCAAAGAACACAGTGAAAGAAGTAACATTTCCCTACGGGGACAAAGAGGCTACAGGATTTCTCCCAACTGCAAATAATTTTATTATTTGTTAATGAATAGCAGTGCTGTAGAAACAGACCAAACACTTCAAACTCTGCTCTACATTTTGTTCTGAAATATCCTTTACATGAAAGGTCCTCTACCCTGTACCGCACTTGTAAAAACAACATCACTTTTGTCTATTCACCGGGAGACCAGAAAACCACTTTAAAAAGGGAATTAATTGCCCATGATGGGCAGAAACAAACAAGCCAAGTTCCTGCACTACAGTGCTTTTTGAGACTTGCTTCTTCCATCTCACACGGTGACAGATGAACACTGAAAGCAATTTTTACATCTTTTAAATTCAGCACATGAGACACCTAATAAATCCCAAGATGCAGAAAACACCCAGAAGGCTATTTTCTGTTTCTTTTGGCTGCATAATTACAGGCAGTAGTTACTACACTCGCACTTCCTCCCCCTCTGCCCTTGCAGAAATAATAGACAAACAACATGAAAAACACAAGAGATACCAGGGGAAAACCTAATTGCTACGTTTTGTGTAAATACAGGACATCTTTCAGGCGTCTCTCTGGCTTGTACAGGATCCGGTGCTATGCTTTCCAGAATCGCTTGATCCAAGTAATTCATTTTCTTAAATGGTTTATTTGCATAAGACTGTGAGACACCTGACAGAAGGCAAAAAGCAGCCGCAACAGCAGGTGCTGCACTGATCTCGGGCCTCAGTGCTGATTAACACCGGCAGGGATGCTGATCCTGAGGAATACAGAAGCACTGCTCCTGGCCCGCGACTACTTGCTCAGCCCTGGTATCTCCTTCTCCGCTGTGCACAAAAGGCACTTCCTCTTCATCCCCAAACAACACAGCAAAACCAAAGGGCCTGCCATGGGATGGCAGCCTGGGGCTTCTGCTGCCCAACGCCACCTGCAACAGTGCTCCAGAAGGCCTGTAAGGGGCAAACAGAGACGCCAGACTCTCCTGGCAAAGCTTCTGATGGATTCAGGAAGGTCAAGCCCCACACAGGGGAAGCTTTAAACCCATGGAAAGCAAGAAGAAACCACGGAGACGTGCTGCTGTGTGTGATGTCTTCCCAACCCTCCGCACTGAACCTAAGCTGAGGTTCCTCAGAGCTGGGTTCTCGCACCACTACCATCAGTGGTTACTGTTTTAAATTTGGTAGGCATTACACAATTTGAGCCTGACCAAAAAGAAAGCAAACCCTCCACCACATGCTCACTATTACCATCAACCTCTGAGGCCAGCAGCAATGAGAACAGCACAAAGGCTTTCCTGTTGCTATGTTACAGATGTTGCTTGTATCGTCCTGGTGCATTTCTGAGACTCAAGAGCCTGTTTGCCGGCTGTTATAACTGCATGCGGCTGCAAGTCTGCTGAAATCAATGGAGCTAGAGCAACTGCAGAGATAAATAAGCACCTGGCCCTGATGCTTCAAGCTTTCTAGCAGGAACACAACACGCACAGTTGCATTCTGACATGAAGAGCTTAAGCACAGCAATCTTCAGTTTCGGCTCTTGCTTATTATGAAAATGCACACTTGTTAATACAAAAGTACTGGCAGAATCAGTCAGAACTGTATTTAAAAGACCAAGCTTTCTGGGTCAGCTCCCACAGCTCACATATGGAACTTGCCTTTGTATTTGTTTGAGAAAAGCAACAGCTTTTAATCCAGAGCAATAGTTTCCCACTTAATGGGTTGGGGTCCATATTTTCTCCTTCTGAGTACATTAAAATGTGCCTCAGATGCCTGCACCCTGGTTCTAATTAGAAACAAAATATAAGTTTATACACGTATCTGCCCATGCTGTTGCTGTTTGCACTATGGAACCATCTCTTAGTTGTTAGATCAGGATAAGCTGTTAATTGAGATGTACAGTGAAAACAAGCGCTTTGATGGGAGAGACAACAAAGCACTGCATGGGGCTCAGGAGATTGGAGACTGATCCCAGCTGGGCTGCAGACTTGTCTACTGTCTGCAGACAATATTAATGTCTTGAGACGTGCCTCAGTTCTTCCCATACAAACCAGAGATATTAACACTCCCTTTGTACTTCAGGAAGGGGTCTCCAAGGAGGCTCCTCCTTCACCCTCCTTTTTCCTCAGCTCTGGAACTAAACATCTTCACAAAAGAGTATCATGGCAGCCAGGATCTGAGACACCAGTCCTAAACAGACTAGGAATTATAAACCAAATGACTTGACAAAGTTATTTCAGCTACACACAAAGATCCAGAGGAGAGGTAACAGAACACATAGGTTTTGCATGTCCTAAAAAGTGGCATGGGTTTTGTTCATACAGTAAAATAACCAGATGATTATAATAGTAAAAAGCTAAAACAGTGGGATTTCGTATGAAAGCTTTAAAGTTAAGTAACTCCTGCCTTTATACATTGCTCAGACAAATGCACTGAATTCTGCAATTCACCTTTCAAAGCCTGACAATCAATAATTTGGTGAATGGCTCCCATTAATCCCATATGCTTCCAAGGTGAGAAGCAACACTGAAAGAGGTATAGTAATGCCTTTAGATAATTGAGGCATGTTTATGCCTGCAGCAGTTAAGAGCTGAAGAAAAATAACTGATTCTTCCCATGACTGTAATCGCTTTTCTCTCAGTATGTCATGCCTCCTCTTTTACAGACCTGGCCACATGGAAATCTGACATTCCTTTAGGCAGAGCTGCAGTAAGACCCCCCACACTGCCCTACGGGGCTGAATAGCTTTAACCCTGTTCTGTTCTTACTGGTATCAAAGGAAAAAAAAACAACCCGCAAGATACTTTATGGGAGAAAGGAAAGACTCCTAACATAGCACCTGTTGAGCGGTAACGGTTGCAGAAACGTCTGAGGACATAAGGAATGGACATCTATGAACAGGATAAGAGTCAGGACTGTAAGCAACAGAAAGGCTTCTATTTCTGAGTGCTACATGCTGAAATCCTTTCTCCCCACCAATAACAAAAGATACCCAAGGCATCACAGCCACTATGCTTAAAGGCTTAAGTGAAGCAAACCTTGTAGATAAACATCTCCGACAGCTGGGAGAAAAAAAAAAATCCCACACAAGAAAAGCTTCCAGGAATAGAAGCTTTTATCCAAGTATCCACCACTCACCTGCAAACTTGCCTGTTTTTCCTGCTGTATCAAATAATCTCATAAAAGATGTTATCTCCCTCCAAAGACACTTGTCTTCTTGTCTTGCTTAATTTAAACTTTTCAGGTTACAATTAAAGGGCATAACATCTCTTCTTTAATACTGTCTCAGAAGACATTACTGCTATACTACAAAGAAAGGGCCTGGCTCCTACTCTCATTGAAGTCAAGAGCAAAACTCCCACTCACTGCTATGGAGAAGGAACTGATCAAAATTGTTATTATCCTACTGTCTTCCAGCCTCCTGGTATGGCATGCAGGAGATAACACGGGATATGGTTTTATCCCACTAAATTACCACAATCAGGATTTAAAAAAAAAAAAGTAAGGGCCTACTGGCTGGTCTAATAATTTATTCCACATAAATGAACTGCATCACAGAGTGTTTGAAGATTGAGCCTAAAGTAGAAGCAGACGCTTACAGTTCTACAATATGTTGTTTCCCTTTAAAAAAGTTGTGTACCACCTGTTCCTTCCATTTGCTGTTTGTTCCTGAAGACATTGCTGGCAATGGAATTTGTCATTAAAAAACAACCCACAAACACTTACTTGGTTAACTAACTAGCACTTGGGAGCTGCTGGCGTCAATAAGAACAACTTCCTCAGATATTCCCTCAATAAATATTTTTTTGGCCCTGCCTCTGGGTTTCACATCTGGTGTTTGGTAGAACATTAACTCGAGCATTTGCTATCACTCAGAAAACTGCTGCTTTTTAAACTCAGCATCTTTATACATTATATTAGTTAAAAACAAAGCAGCCCTTAAAAAGGGCACCTATTTCTGTATATTCATAATCTCACGCTTTGGATTATTTGAGTGAGTGGGGTTTGGACATGTAGTCCAACTGCCCAGATACACCTGAAGGACAACAAAAACAACAAGCCAGTTCTGCTGCTGTGCAATATCAACACTTGTGCTGACTTCACGAGAGTGACTCCAATTAGAAATCCAGGCCATTAGACTTAATATTGCAAGCACAGCTAGTTCAGAGTCATGTGGGCGTCAGCTGGTTTGCCTGTAGTACTGGAGAGAAGATACTACAGCCATAATCTTCATTCAACACATCCCACTTTATTTCTTCCCTGGCACCAGACCTAGGGCAGACGGGCTTCCCTGGTCCTCATCCTACCCACAGACTTCTGGGGAGAAAGGCATCGCTCTGGCACCCTTCCTACTTTTCCACACATGAACATGGGGAGCATCGCACGTGTCTGCAAGGTCCACAAGACAGGGCTGGTTAACATCGCAGTTTGATGGCCTCCAAGAGATGTGTTTTTCTAACTCTTCAGCATAATGGTCGGGCCCCAGCCCTTCTGCCACCCAGGGCTAACAGGATTGCCCACGGGGAGCGCAAGGCAGCACGCTGCACACCCCAGCAACATGCTCCTGGGAGCAAACACCATCTGAGATCTCCAGACAGAGAAACTTTCCCTCTCTCTGTCCCATGCACTGGAGGGCTCCTTCTTATGAGAGGAGCGCTTGGAACAACAATACAAAGAGCACTTCCAGTCAACTGGATTTGTATCTTTATTTTTGTTCAGTAAGCTCAAGTTCCTTATGACTTCAACGTGAACAACCAAGGCTCAGTCTAAGTAACTTCTGCCGCACCTGGCTTTTTCTCTGTGGTATTTAACAGCACTTAGCATCAAACCAAAGGGTCCTGGATGTGGTGTCAATGCTTCCAAGAGAAAAGCAAGTCTGACCTTCTCTTTTCTTTTTTATTTTACCACAAAGAAGAATATCACAGAGGAAATCTGTAACAGAGAAAGGAGTGGGCCTAAGGAGAAAATCCGTTGCTTGGCCGTACAGACTGTCCTCTCTCCCGTGTACCACACACATGGCATCACCCTCCTCAAGAACCTCTGCTGTGGGAGTCCTTTGCCTTGCTGAACCCCTCCACACTTGCTGCTCCTAGCAGCAGAGTAGGAGAGATTGGTAACAATGAGTATCTGCGAGTAGCTCTGGAAAAACTACTTGAGGTACATAATCTTACACTGAGAACCAGAGAACCAGCACACTCTGGTGCAATGACACGTAGATCAGGTGCATTATTACTATAATTTATTTGCTGAGCTATAACAGACCATTTTATAAGACAAACAGCTCAAAAGAACAGCAATTTTAAAGCAGAAGCACAAAAGACTCCAGGGTACAAGTGGTGATCACAGTTCTCTTATCACTCTTAACAGTATAGAGGTAAATGCTCAGCTAGCTCTGTCTGTCTGTAGGGCATGTAAGAACACCAGCTCACTTAGTTTCTTCAGATTTTATATTTGACAGAGAACAGAGGTGTCCAAAAATAAATTTTTTTTTCTAGATTCAACGGAAAGAGAGAGGTTCTCTAGAAAATGGCTCAACCACCTATGACCTTCACAGCCCTCCTGAGGTGCTAATCTACAGACTCTGCTCTCCACAGGGAGAGAGCTGGGCGAGCACACTTCTTGCAAGCGTTAGCCACACACAAGGGCCTAACATTACGCAATGTAGGTCTTCAGGCTTGTGATAAAATGCTCTCCGCTTTTTTTGTTCATACCACGTGGAAATTCACCATGAATTAGTACAGGTCTGGGAACTATTTACTACATACACTCACATTCTTCCTGTGAAATATTCTGCTAAGATGTAAAAAATGTGGTTTTATTGCTTTCTTTCTTTTTCATATTCTCCGTAAAACACAACTGTAGTGCTGACATTTCATGGGGTTTTTTGAGGATTTGGGTCTTATTGCTCTGCAATTGTGAAAAATGAGGTAATACTTAGCCACAAGATGTGCCCGAGCTTGCAGGGACAGGCCCAGGACAAATGGTCTTGCTTTCACTCCTCTTTGCAAGATACACAACTGCTATGTGGTGAGCAAGGACAGAGAAGGTGCTTTGATGCAGTACAGAATGTGATGCAACAGTCAGACCAAGAAACGTGTGAAGATTTTTTCTGTGCCATTGCGTGGGTTGTGCGCAAGGTTAAGAGAGGGTTATGAGGACAGCTTATCAAGACAAAAGGGAGAGCTAAACATTTAGCATGCTGTGAAAAAGTAACATGGTCCAAACATCCCTCAGATTCACGCAGAAGAGGGAAAGAATAGCATCAGAAAGAAGAACTAACAAATTCAAAGTTTAAAGTCTTCATCCAGCCTTGGTCTGGGGCTGCTCCTGCAGCCTGCACTCACTGTTTGATCAGCTTACTAGAATGGGATTTAGGCAACCGATTATGTAATTACATGAAGCATTTTTGCTCTCCATTTACGCAAGAACACCTCTTCTCCACATGATCAGTTGTGAGCAGCTCAAACAGCTGAAAGTACCCATACTCCGGGTACTGGGAGAATTGGATTACTACTCACTTCTAAGAGCAGCTATGGGTTTCTCTATGGCTTTGAACTGACAGCTCACCAGCCTGCACTGGCTTCCTGGTTACACACATCGCTGTTTGTGATGAGCTTTTGGTAAAGGCAGACAGGACGTTCAACACCTGCCATCAAGACACTTGAAGTGCTGACTAGCACCAGTGAATTAAAATGCAGGATGAACTCTCCTAAACTTCACTGTTGCTCTTTGCAAAGAACACCCACCAAACAGCTTCAGCTACACTTTAAGCTCAGATCCTCACATTGCTCTTTCTCATTAGAGTTACTGGGCTTGGCCTCATTACAGCTTTAAACAACCTGGCTCTTCCTGACCATTTAACTTTTTGCCTAATGAATCATGTTCAATGACAAGCAGAGGCTGACAAGAAGCAGCTAGAAAAAGTGTCTTCTACTCACGGAAATCAAAGCTAGACCTTTTCTCACTGGACAGGGATTAATACCATAAGCAGAACCCCTGGCAGTTTCATTTCAACTATGTTGACAGCTCGAGGCATGCTGATAAATTTTCACACCTCACCTGTTTCTCTCACTGCCTTTCACAAACACACAAGAGACAAGGCTTACATGACTGTGGAAATTCTTTTTAGCATCTTGGAAATACAAACAGTACGTCTGCACTGCAGCCTGTCACAGTTATAACACGGTATTTCAGAGCTGGCAACAAACACTGCATTCTGAAATACCCAGCAGAGATACTGCTGCTCTGCACCTCCGCAGTGCTGCAGCTCACTCTCCTGCTGCAGACGTACTCTGGAGAAAGACTCACACCTTCAGACACAGGAAAAAAGAACCTCCAAGAGAGAAGAGAAGGGCTGCAGTAAGAGCAGCAATGTTGCAGCCAGAAGAAAATGTCCACCCAGCACACAGATGCGGGCAACACATGTCCCATTTTTTACTCCACTCCTCACCCTAGAAAGAAAGACAAGAACCAGCTCTAAGAAAGAAAAAACACAAAACCAAACTTATGACTTCATCATGGCTGTGCTGTGTCACCAGATAAACCTGGTGCTTGAAAACTTCAAGTAGCTGAGATCAGCACTTTTCTTGGCTGAACAGGAATGACCAAATAATTGTCCTTGCAACAACCACGTGAAAATGGTATTTACCAGCTCTCTTTGTGTTGTTTTTCACTGGAGCCACTCAAATAACCAAAAGCTCTCTGCACCCATTACACAAACCCTCCTCTGAATAGATAATGCCAGGGAGCGGTGGGAAATCCAGGGATCAGCATTTCTTTGCATCTGTGCTGCGTTGCAGATTTGCGTATTCCATAAACAACCTCAATAAAACATTTCAACAAAGTAGAGCAATGAAGCCTCAAACAAGGTGAGCATATGGTGACTGACAGACAAGTATTCAGCACACGTTGCAGAGAACATTCCTGGCAACCATGAACCCTCAATTTGAGGTGTGAGAAGAGAAAAACGCCACGTCATAGATTCAGCTTGTAGTGCTTGTACTCCAGCTTTTGGATAGATCAACTCATATTGCCAGTAGGACATTTTCTACAGAAAACAGACACCCGCACAAAAAGGTTGGCAAAAATTCCAATGCATTTTCATTTTCGCTTAAGTTTCCACCTCTGTGCCATAAACACCTTCCCTGTGCATCCCAGGAAATGTACTCAGCATTCTCTTTGTTTAAAACACCACCAAAATACATAACACACATACATGTAAATATAGGAGGAGTCCTGTCTAACTATTTGGGTTTGTTTGAACAAGCCACAGAGATTCATTAGGCAATCCATCCTAGTAAAGTTGAGATGTACATCATTTCCAGTGCTCTGGAATGACAGATACAAGACCAACAAAAACAGAAAACCCACCTTTTGGTGTTGTCGTCACGTCGTCAGTCACAGAATATTTTAGTTCAGGTTTCCACAATCTGAAACAAAGCAAAAAGCTCTCTGTTAGTGGCAGCTATTAAAGGAGAAAGGCTCTCATTTTACTAATCAAAGACATGTGAATTACAACATATGATGAACAAAACACCTTCCTTCTCTGCTTTTGGTAACGTGCAAAGTTATACAAAACTCTCCTTTCCAGTGACTACAAGGTCTCCCGCCATGATAGTTTATATCCCTTCATATGCATCAGACCATGTCCCATCAAAGAGCTTTGGCCTCCAGAATGCCTGTTCTGATATAAGGCAGATACCCACAGAAAAGCAGACTGCACTGAAACACAGGCTCCACTGATGGTTTCTGTTAGGATCAGAGTCTCACAGAAACAACTGAACACCTTCTTTCTTTACCAAATGGAGAAGATCTGCAGGCAGAGACCTTTCATGTATCTAGACTCACTGGAGATGATTCACCAGAAATTACAAAAGGTGGTAACAGCATCAACCCAAAGAACGTAGATAACACAATTTATCAAAAGCTTCCCACCATTGTACTGCACAGTAAAAAATGAGGTGCTTACAAGATGTAGACCAGACTGGTGGGACCTATAAACTGAGTATCATGTCATTGAGTATCATGTACCACAGAAGAGCAGCAATGGGGAAGTGCTGCTGAGTAGCCACAGAGGAGAATTCTCTCTGGTACTACAGCTGTTTATTGCATGACCTTGGGCACATCCTTAACTAATTTGTGCTCTAGTTACCACCGTATCTTATGATTACTATAATATCATTGTAACTGCATAAATGAGTATTAAGTAATGCTCTGCAAATCCTAGGAAAGGCTGGGCAGGGGAGAAGTACCTATAAAGTGCAAATTGTTGGTATTTACGAATCGGGTTGAGTTGCCCAAGAAGGAGGGAGAACAGACAGACTTCCCAGCTTCAAGCCAACAGCCAAACGGACCCTTTTCCAGTACAGTCACCCTTAAGCAGCAAGCACCCTGCCTGCAGAATTAACTTCTGCCAGAATGTGGGTAACTAATCACAGCTGAACAAAGCTATAGAATATATTCACTGCTTGACAGGGGAAGGATGGACAGAAGAAGCACTTCGTACTTTAGTCAACTTCTCTGCGTCTCACTGTACCCATGACCATAAGGATTGCCACCAAAAGCAAAGGGAGTCTTGCCTCTGAGTTTATCAAACCAGAAACGAAGCACTTAATTTCACAGACAGGTAGTGAAGGGCAGAGTCAGTGGCTTGCCAAAGGCAATGAGGCAGCGGCTGAATCATGAGCAGAAAGCAAGGATCCCATCCCTACCTCCTGCTTTTAGGCATAGGGCAACTTTCTGAAAGCAAAAACAGACTAAGTCTGTCATGCACGCTGCTGTCATAACCGAGGATAAAGACAGAGGTGTAACCAGGAGAAAAATGGAAGAAAACTCAAGCTCAGCTATTTCTTTTCTCCTCCCAATACCAGAAAATGAAAAGTCAGTTCTTATAATATGCTGGCCAGGCGTGGTCCCTATTATCTTTGGTTAATTCCATATGTCTGAGAAGGAAATCAGCTCTAAGCCGGTTAGACTTGCTAAATGAGATTTGCCCAGGGCTCCACCCCCAGACGCAGTGTCATGCACCAAAGATTTGGCATTCTTTAGGAAGATGCTACTTGTCCAGACACTGTTAATAATGGCCATCAAAACATAACCATCTAACAACTCACACATAATGTTCCCTCTTGAGCAAGACCCCATTCAGCACCTCCCAATCTTGGAGGAGCTCCCATTCCATATCCAAAGCAAGAGATCAGTATGGTCAGTACCAGCAGGATCCCTTTTATATAGCTTCTGATGAGTGTATGGTGGACAAGCACACAACCCTGGCACCTCCAGCAAGCAGAACTTCCAGCATTTTTAAGGCCATAATGTTTACTCCTTGAGACACTCTGGACTCATCCTAATATCTTGAGTCATGATAAAAACGAAACAGACTTGCTGCTAGCGAGATAGTATGGCTGTGAAACACTGATCAGACACCTATTTGCTATTCTGCTACAGTTAAACTCAGTTAACTCTGCTTTAGGAACCTCAGCCCTGACTCATGCAGCCTGTGGTGAACACCCAGGACACATTTAGGAAAAGACTACTAATAAATAAAGTACTATGCCAATTGCTTGACTCAGAGAAAACACAATTAGCACTGCTACATGTTGGCATTTTGTCTTTTGAATACTTGTTGGCTAATAAAATCAGGAGGTGTTTTTAAATAACATGTCTATATCGAATAATTTACCTCCCCCTTTCCTGTAACTGCAGTGGCATTTGCTAATGCTGTTAGCTTTTATGTGAAGTCAGTATTCCTGCAAGGAGTCACACTGACAGGTCTGGCTAGCAAAGTCTTTCACTAACAGCTTTGCAGAAGCATGTAATAGGGAAAATAAAGTTGTCCAGTATTTCCCATCTTTCAGCCTATGCCAGCCCTGAGAGAGATGCATGCATTATGAAGACAGTTGTGCTTATCCAAAATATACATAAGCACAGCTGGACACATCAAGACCTTCTAACACCCCAGGTACACTTCATTTCAGAAGACAGAGTTGGTTTGGCTAAAAGGGAGACATGTTTTGAAAATCTGAAGGCAGGAGATGGATCAGATAATGGTGATCATGAAATGACAACATCAGCTATTCCAACAAGAGGAAGGAAGGAGTGCAACAGATGAAGGGTAGTGAATTTCAAAAAAATTTAAGAAAAAGGTATTTCAAGCAACTCTGCACCTTCGTGGGAGGCCAAAGGAGTGCAGGAATTCTCAGAGGGGTCACTCTGAGGCTCACTTCTTTGCAATGTTTTGTGTGACTAGCCAGAAAAAATACACTGAGCAAAGAGAGTTTCCACATATTTCATTAGGTCCAAAATCATCCAAAATTGATGACATGAAACTCAATGATGCAAAGTGTTGGAGTGCAAACCCACATTCCACTCTGCCGTGCTGACTCTTAAGTGGAGGCAAGTCACACCCCACAGAAAAGCAAAGTGAACAACTGGATAGTCAGCTTCCAGTCAGATTTTCCAGAGTTCTTCTGTCAGAGCCATCCTCAACCTACTACTGTCAAGTGTCGTCTGCAACAGACATGCCTTTTACACAGGAGATAATGCTCCAAAGTATAAAGCTAGCAGTTGTTCAACATGTCTGAAAGGCTTGCAAAGGAGATCAAGGCTAATCTAACTAAATTAGGGACCTACTGAAGCTGTAGACCACCTTCACTGGACAGTCAAAAAGAACGAGGTAAACAGGACAAGGGTATCTTGGGGAACCTGCCTCCACAACCAAAGTCTCCATCGTATTTCTTGCAATTCCTTCCAGTCTTCTGCATTTACCTTCTTTTGATCTGCCTACTGCAGAAAATGGACAATCCCATAATTACTGGTTTTTTGCCTGCATGTGATGAAGCTGAGTAGCAGGAGCTGTGGATGTACTCTGAAGGCCTAGGCTAATCCACATTTTGAACTGAGGTTCACATTTGAAGCCCGCTGCTGCAGCCTGCTCACAGCAGTCTGTGTGAAGAAAGAACAAATACATCTTCTGTTTCTTTAAAAAGCCAGAATGTCAAAGCCCACTTTATCTCTAATTGGAGTAAGACTGTTCCTCATCTGCTATGGTACTTTTGATAGCCTCTCTTACCATGTGTCGTGAAATGAAAAGTTTAATGAGTTCTAAAAAACCCAAAATATTTTAGTTTGTTTACATATGAAAAATGATCTATGGCTCAGAGCTGAAGAAGAAGTAAAGTACCAGATCTGTGGGGCATCTTCCCTGCTGTGCAAAAAAGCAGCAGATACACATTCAATATCGTTAATGGAAGCTGAGAGCCAGGTTTCCCAGGAGCTATACAGAGCACATACCCTTTCAACTTTAATTTCCCAGTTTCAGGGACAGGCACCCATGCCACAAGTACACTGTGCGCTGTCAGTACTTCTGCAGCAACAGAACCTCAAAGCTTCTGTTTGGTTCTTTGACTGATCCTGTTACCCTTTCGCCATTTTTTAGTGCTTCAATACATTTTCAAAGGTGCAACTCAACATACTGCAAGGGTACTAATAGTGCAAGAAAATATGTATTAAAAAAATGTACGCAAGAGCAGTCTGTGTTGCTCTAACACTGCTCCTATTCAAGTAAATTCTTTATCCTCTCATGAAAAAGCACTTCTTCTGTTAGTATGAACCTCAATTGCTTCTTATTCTCATTCACAGGCAATGTCTTCCTCATAGCAATTCTGATTTCCAGGGATTTTTAGCCAGGATCTATATAGTTGCAGGTAAAATTATACCACATCCTTTTATTACATGCTTAGCCGATTTTTAGGTTATTGGCATCAACAGTATGAAGTGATAACCTGCCCTAGATCCTGTGCAAACTGCCCTAGATTCTATGGTCTTGCTTGGCAAGGGAGTTGGACTCAATGATCTCCAGAGGTCCCTTCCAACCCCTAACATTCTATGATTCTATGGTTGGAAGCTTTCTGCAAGAAAAGAATTGCCTGAAACTTTTTTCTTCTTCCATGAGATTTCATACTCAAAATCCTGATTCCTAGCTGAGATAGATCAGCATAGCTCTACCAGAATGCCAGGGAATGCCACCGATTCACAGTAGCTAAGGATTCATCTTGGACACATCTTGGGAAACTACAACATCAGTTGTTCCTTTCTCTGCAGTGATGAAAAGATGCTTGAAAAGTATCTTTGTTTTCTTCTGCTGCCAGAGAATCTACATGTTCCTATTCTCTCCCTAAAACAAATCCTTGAGTGTTTCTTCTGTTACTCTCACAACATCTGGTCCCAAGCCCACAAAGTCAATCACAGCTTCATCACTGACCACCACTTGCCAACCACATTACCACACTCAGCCCTGCCAACCGCAACTTTTCAAGAGGAAGTATTAAATGAACAGTCCCCTTCTGTCTTACAGTTTCCTACCATTTTCATGTCCAAACACCTCCTAGTATACAATCTTCACCTTCTTAATTCTTCTACAGTATGGCAAAGGATTAGTATGGCAGTACAGAAGAGTAACTGAAGCATAGAGACATTTACTGCAAGTTCCCATGAAAATTTTTGAAAACACATGGATCTCAATTCAGACGACATCTGTCACACAGCCTCAGGTGATGCTAAAGGTACTTGTTAAACAGGCTCATAGCAGCTACACAACTTTAACTAGGGATACTTACAAAGTTTGCAAAGGGTTAATAGTTGAGAAAAACTCATTAACAACTACCATCGGCAGCTTCCACTCAGCATCCAGCAAAGAAGAATACAATGCAAAGCTTCAATAATACAGAGAAGAGAAAAAAACAAAATAAAACAAAAAAACAACCAACCTGCAGCCAAGTGGCATTCCTAGAAATAAAGTTAAATTTAAGGTATTCATATCAGGAATCAATGAGAGGTCTTCTGGAGTTTCTAGTGTCACACGCATGAAGGATTACTTGGGAAGCATATTTCTTTATTAGATAATGGAGCAATTCAATTTGTGGTAATCGTAAAAGATTTGAAACACTCAAATGCGCTGATTTGGTAAATATGAATCTTGAATAACGTAAAAAGACTCTGCCATTCTAGGTAAGAAAGAAAAAGTTAAGAAGTTAAATAATTAACTTTCCTGAGCAGTTTAAACTCCTAGCTCCCTGATGCACAGGTTTTAATTGTAAGACCACAGTGTCTTTCCACAGGACCTCACTCTTACAGAAATTAAAGCTACTCCAAGGATGAAGCAAAGCAGGTATCTGTAGGACAGCTCCCTCTGACACAACTCAAAGGCATGTAACAAAGCAAGGACTGCGAATGGGGGAAGAAGCATGCAGGTGTGAGAAGGATGGCCTTGAAGTCAAAGCAGGTGCCCTAAACAACTGTTTCTTTCCCAGCCTTTACCCATGGTCTGGTGGTCTACCTGCATCTCTGTGCCCAAACTGCTCATACAGGGTCAGAGCAAAGTGCTGATGACTCCACAATGAATCTGAGCAGCTTCCACTGGAAAACTTAAAGTGGGACTTCAAAAGCTTGTTCTACCTCTGCAGTGCGAGTACACCTCCATTTCACTGCAGGTTCCCAAATGCAAGATAATACAAGAATGACTGACAGAGAAAAAGTATTTTCAGAGCAGTCTTACACAGTTTGCAGAAAGCAAAAAGAATGAAGACATGCACTGAAAATACAGGAGAAAAACAACAACACTGAGTGGCTGTTCCCAAATGGAGTAATATCCATACCACACACTTAATGAGGCAGGAGCTTTGTGGAAACAAGTAATAAAGTGATCCCATAATTATAGACTGCTTTATAATACACATGCAGAAGGCTGCCACAAAGACTGCACAAACAGCCTCTATTCCAGTATTTCCTGAAATGAGCCATTTGACTCTGCAATGTTAAAAGGTTCCTTTAACAGCTTTTTCAGTCTGTGATACATCATCTAGACGTAACTGAGGTCAAGTGCATTAACAATCTGAGTAACATTTTGTGCTGCAACATGACAAAAGAGGCACTGTCTGAGCTTCAAGGGCTGACTAGCATTCAATCTATTTCTGTGGCCATACTAGAAACATGTGGAAGCATACAGAACTTGGAATCCATTAAAAAAAACTTTAAGTAAGTTTTTTTAAATTCTGAATAAAATGCATAAATACTAAGTCTTTGGTGGCCTCTTAGTCCCTGTATGAATGACAGTGGCATCACAGAAACAGCACATTAACAACAGTACCCAGTCTAAAAGTTAATTGAAGATGACAAGTATGCACAATGGGGCTTTCTGGGTGCCTCACTCAGAGACCTCAGTCACAAGTAACAATAGCAAAGTGATTAAAATCTGGCTAAGAAAGCCCACTTTTTACAGATTTATTAACTTTTAATGAGTAGGCACAAGCATCATTCTAGTTTTAAATAATTGTTCCTTGGGAAGGGACATGATCTCTATTGTATTTGCATTTCAGCCAAGGAAGAATGCACTTTTTCCTTTATTAAAAGGGCTGACACTCAGTAACATAATTAATGAGCAGTTTGGATGTGATCTTCTTTTAAAACCCTCTATTCAGGATAACAGCACTGTCAGTAATTATAGGTGCTGAGCAAAGAGCTTGTCTTGATACATTTCAAAATGCTACATATATAATTCATCTCCAGCTTTTTTTCAAGGTAGAGATTTTCCAGGGTTTAAGAGGCTTTCAGAATGGAGGAAATTGATTTAATAGGGCTAGTCACTCAAAGCAGATACTCAGAAAACTGCTCCAATAGTCCTAAGTTGACCACCATGCCAACTACTCTTAGGAGTAAAAAAAAGGAAACGCAAGCAGCCCTATTAACCTCACTGGGTCCTACCACATAATCATCTGTAAAACCAAAACATAGCAAGAACAGGGCTCACGGATCCCATGCAACATCTCCATCGACACTTTCTGCTTCTGGAATAGTCTCTTTGCCAGTGTATTTTTTCAAATGATACAAGAAAAGCACTTGGGAGCAAGCAAGTACAGCTACAGCATTAACTGAATTAGACCATACTTGCCAAAGTTCTAGACCGTGTGTTGAATTGAGATACAGAAGGTGTCTGACAGGGCACGCAATGTTAACCTAACGACACAGGCAGAGGACACTACAAGGAATTCTATTCAGGACCCACATCAAAGAGAGCAGAGAATTTATGAAAGCTGCACATGTTCTGGGCCTCAATATTTAGTGTACAGATAAGCATGTATGTATGTATGTCTATATGTAAATGTACACACAGAATAATTATGCGATTTTTTTTTTTTTAAAGCAAAGCAACTGGAAAAGAAAAGGCAGCCAGGATGCAAACATCTGAAGAGCAAATATATCAAAATTAAACATTCTATTCAATTATAGTAGGTTCTACAAGTATTTTCTGCGCATCAGCTCTTACAAGCACGAGACTGCCCTGAATTGGAAGTGCTGCTTCCACTCTGACAGGCAAAACCAAAAGCACACCTGATTCAGCCTTCATGCCATGTCAATTCATACCTGCAAAGCACACAGCCATATAGTCCGACTTTTAAAGAGGCTTATTTTTTCTCTTTTAAGCCTGTATGACCGTAACTGTGACAGTGAGTCCTTCTGCAGGGGTTGAAGCGCACATCAGCTCAGGATAATGCCTGCACTTGCTGCCAAAGGCTGAATCAAGCTAATCAGCAGTGTGCTGTTGCATGCTGATGTTGACACTTCAAGGAATCACAGAATATTCAGTTCAGCTCATTAATCCTTTAATGCTGCTTCCCATCGATCACTGAGCTCCCTGTAATTGCAGGTTTCAAAAAGCACCAATAAGATTATTAGCAGAGCAATGCAAAAGATAGCAAAACAAAAGGAGGACTTCAGAAGTCAAATCATTTCTATGCAAAGCCTGTACTAGTGGCTGCAATCTCCTCACACGCATCAATGTCAAACCATAGGCAGAGTTACCCGTAGCTAAGCCAACAAGCTGCAAGAGCATGCTGCAAGCATAAATCATTTCCTAGGTGCAATATTGGTCCCTAAATTTAGGTGCAGCACCTCACACTATAAAGGTCAAGTCCAGAAACTCCACTGATGACCATTCGGTCACTGGACATTTAAGCCAGTGACCCCATTCCACCACTCACCTCTGGTAAACCTCAGCCTCCAACAGCCCACTCTGACCCTTCCGAGCAGACCCTGCAACACATTCGAGTTGCAGGAAACTTGACTTAATGACTTCAGTCTCACTGCATCCTTCCAGACTAGCAACTAGTTTTTCCCTGCTATATACAGTGAGCATACAATTCTTCAGGAAAGAATTTGCCATCTCTTACTGGTAGGTCCTATTAACTAATTTTCAGTCTCTCTGCACTACACTGGCTTTGTATTTCAGGCTTTTTCTCCCATTCACCCCTCCCAGTTTACTGTGCAGCATTTTGCAGTATCTCAGCAACGCAGACACATCACTTCCCACTGTCACCCTCCCATCACTCTTCTTGAATAACACTAGTGAGACACGCACTGGCTCCAGGTACCTGGACCACTTTGGCCAAGACAAATTAGGCAGGCACTCTGGAGGACACTCAAGCAAGACTCTTTAGGATGGCAATTTATTTGAAAACTATATGGAAAAAATAAACGTATGCTCTTCTGTCTAGGGCTCTGGATTTTTCCCATCTCCTCCTCTCACGTGTTAAGAGTAGGATATTACCCATGCACACTGACCACAGGAGTAGTGTAAGATATAGGGCCCCAGCACAAAATCATAGAACACATGAGGAGACACATGTGCTGTCAGGTAACCCTGAGATGGGTGTTTACTCCACCACTTATCACTGATGTTTAAAATCAGCTGTCTTTGGCTACAATACTCAGTGCTCAAGCACCTGGTGTCATACACCTGCACAAACTACACTGTTCCAGAATTTCTCCCTCAGGTTTCAATCCTTGGCAGGTTGCTCTGCAAGTAAAACACTTTTCCCTCTGACTTCCCACTGTCTCTTTACAATCCCCAAGTACCTCTCCCCTACACCACTTCACCGTAGCAATGTGCTGGTGTAAGGACAACTACTGTCACCCTTGTCAGCACTTTTTCCTCCTGTTTCCAGAAGACCCGAGGAACATGTAAGCCAAGTGCTGTAACAGCAGAGGAGTAACATCATCACCACCAAACAGATAAAGCACAAGATCTCCTGGGCTTTTTTCCTCCCCTCCCAATCCCCATGATTTTTCTGCTTAGCACTGACATCTCATCTCAACTATTCCACTTACAAAGTTCAAGATACAAACATCCATAGTTCAATACAAAAATGACTTTCCCCATCAGCTGACTGCAACTCAGTCCTGCCATCCATGGCCCTCAAGCAGACATGGGATGTGTGCACTTCAGGGACAGAATTTCCATGCTAAAGCCCTACAAATAACACTGCATAGGAATAACTACCTCACATAGGACTCTTCTGCACTTTCCCATGGAAGAAAGGGCACTCAATAGAGCAAATGACCAAGCAACAATCAGCAAAGAGCACTCAAATCAAATGCAATCACAGTTACATACATGGATACACTGAGCTGACGATGTCTTTAAGGCGCTGCCTCCAGCACAAAGGCAAATATGCCGGCAGTAATGATAATTGAACCAAAGAACTGGATAATTCTGCCCTAAGGAGAGAACATCTAGTAAAGGTTGAATCAAAAGCCAGAACATCCCCAGTAAGAGAAAGCTTCGGCACCTGCTGTTACCTGCAAGTCACTTGAGCACTGTGACCAGAACTTGGTAAGCACAGATGACACACCTGGTCTAGGCACAGCAGAGGAAGCCATCACGACAGCATGGCAGGCTTAACATCGCCGCCGCAGAACAAAGCGGTGCTGCAGGCGAGCGCAACCACCAACCATGGATTCAGCACACGAGACTGTTGTGTAGTCACAGCCTG
Organism: Eurystomus gularis; assembly: GCA_013400335.1. Taxonomy (NCBI): domain Eukaryota; kingdom Metazoa; phylum Chordata; class Aves; order Coraciiformes; family Coraciidae; genus Eurystomus; species Eurystomus gularis. Next base: position 271,272 of record VZZY01006574.1, on the reverse strand, counting down.
GGTATTTTCTTTCATTCACATTTACTCAGGAAGTATCCGTATTACGACAAGGCGTAGAATGGAAGCGCAGCTTCCCAACTGAGACCGTAAATCAAAAATTAAACAAGATAAAGGAGACAAGCGAAGAGAATATACCTCACCATCCCCATCAGTGAACACTGTTCTCACTTTTTCTTTTCTTGAAGGATAAGAGGTGGGTAAAGAAAAAAAAAAAGAATAAATTATTGCTGGGGGGTTTATTCATTTCCACATGTTTTATCTTTACAGGAAAATAATTCTCATCATCTCACCCAGTGTTAACTCCAATGCTATGAACCGACAGCTTTGCTTTCACCATTCACACCTGTCCAGGACAGCAGTTGTAGTTGCTATCCAACACTTAAAATATTCACTTATATATTCCATCCCAGTCAACCTCTGAACCACCTTAATTATTCAGTAATCTGCTACAACAAGAATTTCTTTCGAGAGGATCTGCTAAACATGACATATATGGAATGCGTTTCAGTAATGGATTTATTTTCTTGTTAGATAACAAATTTATGAAATTACTCTTGCTTCACAAGACAATGGATGTGTTACTCTAATTCTTTACACTGCTTAGCTTTAGGGTAGAAATGTTTAAAAACATGGTGGCACCTGGACAGACCACAGAATGCAAACTCTTTATCACCTATTAAAAAAAGCACACCTTCAAATACTCAGTCCCTTCTGAAGAGGGTAACAGGATGCACAGTACAGTTATACCCAAAGCAATATCGAGAACTAGGGATTATAAATCATATTCTTTGACCACACTTAATTCATCAAGCAAAATCCAAGAGGTTTCTGCAACTAAGAAGGAAAAAGCTAAATCTTGTTGCACAAAGAGGATCTTTTCCTTGTACATATATAGCTTGGATACTTTGCAATTGATCCACTGAGGAGGTTATATAGATAGATAGATACATATAGATACACCCCAAAATACAGTGCTGGCTGCTTCTCTGCAGAACCACAAGCTGGATATCCTCCTCTCTCCTCCCTTCCCAGATGCCTGGAAAATCCTTGTGGATTACAAAAGCAGAGACCACAGCTGTCCAGCTAAACACACAGCAGCAGCTTTTGGATGACTACCAAAGAGATCTTCACTTGGGCCAGGGAAAACTGTCCTGAATCGCAGTGTGGGGGCCTGCCCTACCCCGAGATGTTCCCCTTCCATTGGGCACGAAGCCGCTCTGGCCCAACTCAGCGTGTGGTGGGACCAGGCCAGATTTGAATTTTTCTTTAAAATACTTTTACAAAAGTTTGAAGTTCATCAAAAGGGCAATCTTACAAATCAAAATACAAATGACTTAAAGATATTACTAATATTTAATCATTATTAAGGTATTTAACACAACAAAAGATGTCATTAGATTTCTTCCTCTCATGGCAAATCTCACCTAGAGCTTCCACAGCCTGGCCCATCTACTAAAGCAGATTCTCTGTAACAAGAAGCTAAACTTTCAAATTATTTAATATTGCAGCACATGCCCAAAACCTGTGCTTTATAACAGGAAGAGGAGGAGCCTATACATTGTATGCATAACTTCCAAGAGACAAATTATATTCAGCATTAAACATTTAGACAAGCTAAGGAAAATATAACTGGACTAACTGTGAGAATACTCATTCAAACGCTGTGCAACAAGGGGAAATACAAGAATTTTCATATGGTGATCTGTTTGAAAGAATATAATCTTAAACACTGTTTTCTAGCAATATAGAAGAAAAAGGCATAGTTCTATTTATTATTAAAAACAATGTCTGTGCTTGCAAGTGGCCTTGAAAAAAGGTACACAAAGTACTCCTTTTTCTGCAAAGGCCATGGGGAAAAATAAATCAAAGTCTCTTAGTACCCTCCACATCACTCATGCTGTAGCCAAGAAGGTTAATTAATGGTGCTGTCTCAGCAGCTGTCATAAAAATATTACTTTTTTTGTTGCTTACTGCACTTGTACCCATTTAAAACTTCCAAGCAAATACATGAGGATGAATTCTTTGGTAAGTTTAGTTTTATCCCGATAGGAAAAAGCAGCCATGGGAACAAACCTTTTTTTTTTCTATCATGTCCTGCCTTAAGATTACAACAGGTAATATCTTGGAAAAATTAATTACTCAATAAGTTAAAACCAGCAAAAAGATTTCCATTTTGACTTACATCCTCTTAAAAAAAGTCATGTCCCCTAAATTTTGCCTGTGAAAGTTTGCCATCCTTTTCAATCCACTAAAAATGTTTATTTATATTATTCAACCCATCCTCATTATGGTACGAAAAATTGATTTCTCCAGCAATGCTGTACTGTATCTTTTAATTAAGATCTTTATCAGTAATGATACGATCCTGTTGCCACAGAAGGAAGAATTTACATTAGTAGATAAATTGTAAAATACTATTTTTGAAACACAGATGTTTCAGATTCTTTTCTAAACCAGCTCCTATAATAACATGACAAACTTTGAAAACATTCCCAGCCATTTCAGTGTTGCATACACCAGACGGAGCAAAGACTGCCATCCACATGCCCTCCTTTAGCCTGCTTTCTGCATACAACAAACACGCAGAGTTTTCAAAATCTTTGTTTTCTATTTTATATCCTGTTCCAGACAATTATTCTTAGATCTTGAGTTTCCCCATGGAACATTTAAGCCAACATATTGAAATTTTAAAAGGAGATTCTATATTCCAATCATTAAAGGAGTTTACTTGGGAAATGGCAACCTTCTAGTGAAAATGTATTCAGTCCTCCTGTTCCTCTCACTTTGTTGTCGATGTTACTGAGTTCACCACAAATATATGCTTAGCAAGTGTCTTGCCCTCCACCTCAAAGAAATGTTTTGAAACTAGAAAAGATATCAGTAGTTTGGGGTTTTTTCCTATAAGAATTTGCAGTGTATTATACCATAGCAAACCTCGCTAGCCTAAAGAAAAAAAAAATCTCACTGCAGTACAATGGTAGGGTGGCAGAGATGGTGATAACTCCTCCTCATCCGTCTTTTTCACGGTATCTCTATCAGGCTGGAATTAGGTAAGGACAAAGCAAGGCCCTCCACCCAGACAACACAGCAGGAAAAACTGGATACTCCTCGGAGCAATCATCGCAGAGCTGGGAACCTGACCACAGCTTGCTTTTCCATTCTCAAATGAGAATCAGTAGAAGGAAAGATAAGTCATCTCTTAGAAATGCATTTATTTACTTATATTTTATACATTTAAGTGCTACATCTTTTATGTTCCATGCTTTTCTAAAACACAGAGGGTTTTTACCTCTATCTATATACTACAGTCTCAGTGCTTGGGACAGCTGGGACAGTCTATCTAGTAGTCATTTCTTGATTCTTCCATCATTTTCCCACTGGCGCAGCCATCCTTAGCCATTCAGGCAACCACAGTGTTACAGCATCTTATTTCCACCTATCCTCAAATGGTTAAAGCAGTATTTCAGAAGTACATAAAAGTATTTAAAAGGACCAGCAGACATTTAGAAAGATAAAATAAACGGAAGTACTGGCACAATGCCACGCCACCATTCCACCTCATCTCCTCGGTGTGGGAAATGCATCCTGTATGGCACATCACCTGTTTTCAACCACTGCTTACACCTTCAAATAGTCTTCCCACAATGTGAAGTCTGATTCCACTTTATTTGAAAGATAGCCTCAAAGCAGACCAGTACAACTGTTTCAACTCTCAGTTCCCAAAACCAGCACTGACATTGATGTTTGCCAAGCCCTCTTCCTGTACCTGTAGTATAAACCTGCAAAACTAAAAGAAAAAAGTAAAGCACTGCTACTGCAGCATAATCTGATACCTATATGATCTAAAAGGCAGGGTCTGAAATGCAACCAAGTAACTCAGCACCTTTCAGAGTCCTTATCATGACAGCACTCACCTGCCTCACTGCCACCAAGTCACTCTCAGAGCAGAGTCCTATGTGACAAAACCCCAAGGTGGCTGCCCTGCCCACGCACCCCAGAAGCTCATCTGGCACTGCACCCCAGAAGCTGTACAGCTGCAATAGTGCAGCATTTGCTCATAGGCTAACTGCCTTCCCATCTCCACAAATATCCCCACTTCTGCATCTACATCATACAACGTGCCACTTCACTAGCCAGACGGGGTCACCAAAATGGAGTTTATACACAAAACGAGGATTGAGCTTGGCTTTCCAGGGTCCAGGTGCAATTCAGTGTCCTGTTTCTTAGAGCAGAACTCCAAGCCTTGGCTTTTATTCATTCACAGAAGTTCAATGTAACAAAAATACAGTTCTCTGTTAAAGCATGCAGACTGTTAAATAGCACTTGTCCTTGTTCAGCTTAATTTGCAAAATCCCAAATCCAGTTTTACAAGGGATTTTAAATGCATCTGTCATCCAGTGGGCAACATCTGCTGCACATAGCTAAGACCTGCTTCCGCTGTACAGGAAGGGAGCCTGTTACTACTGCTGCCAGCTTTGCAACTGGGCTGTTTTTCAGCTAGAAGCAAGTCTTGGCCAACACGCAGCCATGTGGCACGTGCACTAGTAAAACTAGTTGTGTCAGTGCAAACCAAAGCCAGGCACGCACAGAGCTTTTCACTAGTCCTCCCTGCAAACATGACTCTTCAACTAGCTCTCGCTGCCACAAAAACAACTGCAAGGGGATTAAAGCACAGATGTCTCACTGCCTTCCTCTCCCCACCCTTAAAAATCTATTAGGTTGTCCTGATTTATACTAAAATAGATAAATAAATAAATAAATCCTTGTTTGCAGCATAAACTACCCCTGGTGATGTCGACAGTTCCAGACAAGTCTGTGATTCAAAGATCGTGGAGAAGAACCATGTTGCACGTTTGAGAAGGGAAATTCCTCTCCCTTTCAAATGCAGATAAAATATAAAACTGATTCACACTGCTATAAACTTAATTAGACCCTCTAAAAGTTAGGTTAAAACATCATGAGCATCCTCTTTGGGTGTCCAGGGCTGTCTGGCATATTTAGACTAATGAGCATCATTTATTACTCTTTGACCTCTCTTCTCAATAATACCCAGCCATGTGCTATACTTCTTGGCCTGTGGGAATGACAGGACATAGGGCTATTCAACAGGATGGGACCAAAGAATCAACACTGTGGGAAGGGGTAGTGGAGTAGGGAGAGGGTATGGCAAAAGACCAAGAAGCAGAACAATCCAAAATGGAAAAGGTAAAAAAAAAAAAACTATGCAGAAGGAAAACAACTCCTGCAGATCCTCTGACAAGAAATTCCTTCCAGTAGAAAAACAAGCCCCAAGGATTAACTTGAGAGAATGCCCAGGTATGGTACAGCGTGGTGAGCAGCTGGTACAACATCATACCTCATTACCCATCAACACTACTGTGAACACCTCACACCTGGTCCTCAGTCAGTTTGGAGCAGAGTTCACAGTTCTGCTGTTAACACAGGTGCTCTTGCAGGTCAATTCTTAAGAAGTACCATTAGCCAAAGATGCAAATTTTCAGCCCACCTGAAAGCAAAATGAGTAAAGGACAAGCTCTAACCAGCTCAGGGGTTAAGAAAAAAACCACCTTCTGCAGCCTTTCAAAGGCAGCTGTTCCCCTTCAAGAGAAGGAACACATGTGCAAGCTGGGGACAACCGAAAGCAAACACTGACGCGTGGGGATGGCAGGGCACAGCAGTCAGCAGGTCTGGCTTCTACACAATACATCACACACATCCCTGAAGGAGTGAATCAGTGCCCAGCACTCCTCCATCCTTGTCCTAGTCTGATGTCAGTTGTCCAGAACAACAAATTACATCTTGCCACAAGTGTTTATGTTGTCTAGTCTAGGCAGCCTCCCTTGCCGCATGTAGATGCTGCTACAGCACAAGTAGTTTTATAGCAAGGATACTTGTCGTAAAATACATATATACTATGTATCCAGCATTAATGTAAGCGACACGAAAACTTAAGTCCCAATTTCAAGCATCACTTAAAAATTTCTCAGCCTTGCTGCAGCTCAGCTGGCTCCACTTGACACCTCTCTGCAGGCACTAAGATTTGCACAAAGCTACTCCACTTCTCCTATATGGGCTGAATAAAAGGGAAAGTTGTGTTTTAGGACCTAAACAACTCCAAGCCCACTACAAAAAATAATAAATAAATATGTACCCTGGAACATATCAGAACATACTCTAAATACTGATAAAGTTTGGGGTTTGCTGTCCTCAGTGACCTTCTGTCCTAAATTAGCTGCTGAAATCCAAACTGATTTTCTTCTCTGTTCTTTTTGGCTTTCAGACAGTTCTGACAGTCCCATTACCACTGCCTTGTTTATCTCCTTCTCATGGCTTCTCATCTGAACAGATATTTATTTTTGGTTCTTCTTAATTGTGTATGCAGTTTTCATTACTACCAAAAGGCACTTCAGAAGGATCAACAATAATTTCCGTACTCATTTGATGGACACATTGCTTTGTTTTCCACTCTATTTAGGAAGGGAAAACCAGTATTGATTAACAGCTGTCCACTATTCTTCAGCTTCTCCCCCAGGAATTGTATTACTGTCTCAATTACAATCACATTTACACCCTTAAGCCCAATTAAGAATTGGCTTCATGGATTATAGCTCCAAAAAGATCAGGGTATCAGAGGCCCAAAGGAAATTACTTAAATCCTTGGAAAATACATCTTGTCACAAACTTGGGTTGCACATCTGGCACAGTCCTATCAGTCTTAAGCAAGAATATAAAAATGTACAAATAAGTTTATCAGCAGAAAATTATCTGTGCAGACACACACAGTTTGCATTTATGATATCACTAATACTCTAAAGAATTGCAGGTCCAGGCAAGCAGTAGTTCTACAAGGCACCTTTCTAAGAAATCCCCTAATATTTTCAGACTTTTACCCAGTATGGGGGAAAAAACATTTAGTCAGTCCTAAATACTGATTTTTAAACACATAAGGACTCTTGGCTTTGTAGTGGCAGCAGTGGTACACTCGCGGTTTCAGCCTTTTAAAACAAATTTAACTGTGCACACAAACACAAAATCCCAAAACCAATGAGTGGAACTCGTTGGTCATGAATTCCTGCAGGAACCTGACCTGTAGTAAAAAGGCAGCGAAAGAAAGCTACTGTATCTGAACTGAAATCAGTAATTCCTAGAAAAGTAGCAGCAAACCAGGAACAGCAATCCAGAAAATGAAGAATTATTTGATGCAAATGCAATTCATTTAGTATCAGGATACTTTAAAATTACGTTTTATTTACTATTCACAGATGATCACTTTTACTGCCTGCAGCACACTTTTTTTTTTAATCATAACATAACTAGTATCAGTGGAAATAAACTTATTATCCTGTTAAGGTCAAAGGTATGCAACAACTTATCAAGTGTGAAAATCAAATGCTATCCGACAATTTCTTTTACACCAAACGTGTCATGGAGTCACAGATGAAATCAGGACCTCACTTGAGTCAAGTGCTGCATCATAAATACTATAAGGACTTCTGTTCTGAAGAGTTTCTCAGTTGAAGACACAAAATACACCCCTACTCTCCCAAGGGGAGCAGCACAGCTCCCAGCAGCACCTTCCTAAGCAGGGAGGACAGGGAAAGGTGAAGGCAGCAGTCCTGCTACCCAAGCACCTCCAAACCTCCCAGTTCCTCCTCCCACAGAAGCACACCTCCACACACCACAGCTGCTGTCTGGGGCAATACCCAAATACTATGTTTAGGAAACACCAATGTATGTATTTTTAATCCTGACCCAAGCAATCTTAGCAGGATAAGAGAGAGACCACAGGGGGAACTAATTAAACATCTCTACCCAGACACCCTTGTTTTGTTCATTTTCTTGTTGTTGGTTTGGCTGGGTTTGGTTTGTTTCTTCAACGTTTATTTGTCTCTGTGTGTGATCCATCTATTCAAATACAAACACAAAGAATTGTATCAATCTTTTTTGTGTACTAATAACACCGGGACAACAGAAACAAACATTTTCTTTCCAAAGAATGTACTAATATTGAGAAAAGTGGTCCTGGCTGAATTCCAGTAGTTTAAGCAAACAGACCCTCAGTAGTTAAACAACACACTGCCTATGGGCCACATTGCCTGTGAGAAGCCCTTTAAAAACAAGTTCAGATCTCCTACTCCACCTCCCTTTCTCATTCACCAAGACAGATGGGAACCAAATGTTTCTAGAGAATTATCACTGTGATACTTCCCCGAGACAGAGAAGCAATGCGATTTGTTCAGGAAATACTTTATGGTAGATTTTTCTAAAACCCCATTTTGCTATGCCTGTGAAACTTTCAGCTCAGGCCACACGGGGTCTGTTGTGATACAAGGAGGCACCAAGGCCCTCATCTGTTGGGCTGAACCCCAGCAAGAGCCCCTGTGAACAGAGTCATTTTAACTACAACATCTGCTGGTTTCAGTCTTCAGAAGACATGAACGAACCCAAGGGCATGGACAGCTCTGGCATTACAGTGCCTCACAATGGCTTACAGGCCTGTCTCAAATGGCAAAATGGAAAAGAAAGCACAGAACAGCACCAGAGAAATTATGCAGACTAATTCTGACTGATCAGAACCTACCAAACAACATTTCAGGGGTCAGCAAGATTTCTGCTCTCTTAGCATGACGGACACACAAATATCATATTTGTATGTTTACATGCCGTGTTCATTTGCTAAGGGATACTGGGCAGGGCTCAGAGGTGGCAGAGAGCCCAAGCCCAGTAATGTACTGGAACGAAAAGATCATTGTGAAAGCAATAAATCTTAATAATATTCTGATAGTGGCCACCAATGAAAGGTGCTGTTCATGTCAAGTACTTTAAAAGCTTCTGAAAGATGTTTTCAAGCTTTAAAGAGAGGAACTTTGTAGCCTAAGCATTTCCATAGCAGATTCCCAAGGAGCTACTGAGACGCAGACTAGAAGCTGGTATTGCTCCTCTGTTTTCCTCCCAGGCTCATGCACTTTTAACATCTTAGTCTGCAAAAGTCAGCCTTAACCAGGCAGAAGAGATTTAACCTTGGTACAAGCTACAGCGACAGCCAGCAGCTTGATCTTGGTAAAAACACTCGTCACCCACAGACCGGTCAGAGGAGAAAAAAAGTAACCTACAATCAGTGGACATGTTCTGCTGCTGAGAGAGAATAGCTGCAGTGCAGAAATAGCTATTTTGGTCATGAATTGCGTGTGGACCCTGTGGTTGTTCAGTAGCTGAATTTTAAGTGTCAGAAGCAAAACCTGCTTTGTCCTATCTTTGCTATTATCTTCTGTTGACCCATTTGGGCCTGTGTGCCCATTTTCTTCAGCAAAAACAGTACAGCTCTTTCCCTGGCACCTAAAATGGACTCTTTGTCGAGCTAAGAACATCCCTTAGAGGAGTCCTTTTTAACAAAGGGATACGGCATACAAAGATAGGAATTTCCTGGAGCTGTAGTGAGACATGTGAAGTTCAGGTCTATCAGCACTGCCTGCTGCGACAGACTGTACTTCTCACACAGAAGGAAGCAACCAGGGAGGGACTCCCGACCAAGAAAAAAAACACAATAAAACTTCTCTAAGTGACTCAGAAAGCTGAGCTCAAGCGAAAGGCAAAACCCTCACCAGGTTCTGAAAACAAACTTGAATCTCCATGCAGCAAGAGCATCGAAATGGCCGGAGAGGTTCATCAAGTGTCATGTGATCCGTTTAGCTAAATGAAAGTCTGGAAGAGGAACATATTTCACATATTTCTGATCCCTCACTTTAAGTGACTGCAATCCTCTAAAAAAATCAAGTAGGTTGTTCAGCAGCCACAACATCTTTAACAAATTGCAGGTATCATTTTGCTCAGACGGCCCCAGTGAAACCTAAGAACCCTAACAGACTGTATCAGACTTTTCAGGACAACTGCTCAAGCTTACACACATGAACTATGCAGTTGCTGTCAGCAAGCATCTGATCTAATGCACATGGGCGAGCCAAGCCTAAGCCTGCAGAGAAGACCTAGTAACACAAGGGGGTACAAACTAAAGCATATATTCCTAACCTGCCAGCAAGAGGTTACATGACCCATCCAGTTGTGAGACACTACTGGTTTATGTCAGCAGAGAATGTCCTTGATTGCCACCTGACACATGTAACGCTGGCCAGCAAGTGCAAGGCCCTGAAAGCGTCCCGTCTACAACACAGTTGAACCCATCTTTCAACAATTACAGGTTGGACAATCCAATTTTCAGTTCACCCACTCATTCACATCAGTTTTCCCAAGTCTTTTAATCTCCCTTCCCAAATTGCCAGAGAACTGAAGAGGGACCAAGTTATTAGCTGAGGTGTCAGCCTGCAAGTGCTGCTAGCGGCTCCGACTGCAAGCAGTTCGAAAGGCTAAAATGCAAACACTTGCTCTAAATAGAAAGCTGGACTTAAATTGCAGGAAAGTTTTAAGGAAAAAAAAGCACTCTACAGAAGAAAATGTATCAGTAGTTCACCAGTCAGTACTCCCTAGGCATCATAAACACTCACGTATCCTACTTGAGGTTGTCTCCCTACAACCTGTTGCTGTCAACCTGGCCACTTGCATGAATTTGTTGAAACAAGCTAGGTTTAGCATCAGCAAAGAGGCAAAGGACTGAATGGTCACACACCTCAAAGAGAAGTGGATGGATCACCCTCCAGCAATTTATTCAATTATTGATGGAAAAATGTTAGCACATTAATTCATTAAATGTTATTTCTCCACCTTTGAGGCCAGATGAATAACAATGATTCACAAATGGCTTATTACAAAAACAGCAAAACAAACGCTAAGATCTGTTATTTACAGAGGGTTGTTTCAGCAACTCCACCTCCAAGTGCCAGGGTGGAGTCTCCAGGTCTGCCTTTGCACCGAAGGACAGTATCATCTCAGATGTTGCACTCATGCAGCACATTTGCTATCCCTGGTTCTCTGTGCTTCCAGAACTATTCCATCCAGCTTCCCGAACAGTGCAAAAATTCATTTTCAAAACAGAAACACATAAATTAACTCCTCATATTAATGGGATGTGTTTATTTTTCCTGCAGGATACTGTGCACTCAATATGCCTGCCACAATTAGCTACTGCTAATTTTGGAAAGCAGGCTGGAATGACTTCCTGGAGATCATTTGGGTTTTGTGCAAGGCATCAGTTCTCCTCAAGGTGCAGGAAGAAGGGGAATGGGAAGGCACCTCATGTGCAGAGTCACAGTGGGGGAACAGCTTCCCAGAGCAAACTGCTCCTTTTCAAAGGACCCCAGGGCCACCAGAACACCTCTGTGCAGGACGAACTGCAGGATCAGGACCTGTATCCACACACGTGCATCTGCATAGCATTGTCACAGCACGCCTGCATGACTAAGAAGCCAGCTCCCACTAAAAGCCAGTAGCATGCAGAGACACAACCTTATATTTAAGAGTGTGTCTCCAGAGGGGCAGATGGGTGCATGCTAGGACTTACCAACATCACCCAGGCACCTTACCTCCCAGCACTTCCAGTGAGAGCTAAGATTTGTAGACATGGGATTGTTTGCCTCTACAGAAAGGTTAAGAACACTTTAAAAAACCACCGGCTGGAAATGACCAATGCATTTTAAAAAGCTCTACTCAAACCAGTAAGATTTCAAGTGGCAACAGCAAAATTGCATTTCTCCCTTTCAGACTGCAGTTCTTACCAGAGTTCTCACCCCAGATGATAGACTGCTAGGGATTTTTTTAATCTGATATAATCTAAATATAACATTTTTTTTCCATGATGTAGTTAAAGAAATCCACTCGCAGGACAACACATCTGAAGCCAACTTCCAATGCCAATTTTTTTTTAATTGCCAAGTTATTATTATGCTGTAATCCATAATGATACTAAAAGCTCTCATGATGGAAACACAGCCTTAACTACAGAAAAGTAATACTGTGATATCCAAGTACACTCCGCTCATATTTTGGTTGACATCAGATATGAAAGTAGTTACAATTCCTGACTTCCTAAAGTTGCATAGCCTTCTTCGTCAGAAAAATACTCATCCCCAAGAACAAAACAAAAAACTCCTGTGACAGGTGGTCTTCACCACTATAGCCACCTGATCCAGGACACAAGCCAGGGCTTTTCTATTTTTAGACACTAAATCAACTTCTGTTAAACAGAACTCCCTTCTTTTTGAGCAGCACAACCTGTTGTTATAGCATGCTTACTTTCATGATGAGGGCAGACATGATAAATGGGAGAGAAAAAAGGAGTAATTGCAAGTTGATTACATAATCTGAACACAATGCAAGTGCACTGAAGATAAATGTAATAAGCACTAGGAAAAGTAAACTGAGTGACAAGTTAACACATTCTCTCCCTCTCTATTAAAATAAAAACTTAACTATGATTGCCACAGCTCTTCTTCTTCATTCTACCTTATGAGCTGAAATAGCGACACACTTTTTGACAAGAAATATTGTCCTTGCAGACAATATTTCCCTCAAGACCTAAAGGCCTTTATCTCCTTTGGTGTTACACCCGTGGAGGGAATTAGGCCATCAACTTCAATGGTACTGCCACTGAGGCCCAGGTACCCTGCTTCCCCTCCCAAGAGTTACCCTCAAGTCCCCTGGGACAGCTCAGAGCCAGCTATAGACACAGGTCTGTAGACACAGCCAGGTGGCACCCAGAAGCCCAAATGCCCACCCCACACAGCTCCGTGCAGCCACCCATCCAGACACTGAGCTGCTCAGGAGGGAAACACTTTACTTTGCATTACATAGGAGGGAACAACATCCCAGGAGCTGCACATGATTTAATGAGACTGTGTACACAGGAATTGAGGATTTGCATGCATCCCAATTCCCACTACATCTCACTCAGATCCTTTTGTTTTGGCCCCTACATACATCCATACCTGTAAGCACGTGGAAAGCAAAAGATCAGTTCACAGAAGAAACAAATTTGTACTCATTCTCTTTTGAGGATCTAGATTTTTCAGACTGACAGGAAAGATAAGCACAAAAGCTCTTAGACACTGCAGATCCGGTGGACTGGGAGGCATATCACTTTATTACAAAACAGTAGAAATTTTTGTTTGGGAAAAAAAGTAATATTAACAACAGTATCTCTTGCAGCATTTATTATAGTGGGAAGAACAAACAAGGGCATGTTGGAAACTGGGAGCAAACCACATTATCTACAAAGCACCATGTCAGCACAGTTATTCCTACCCATGTGCATTTTTGCGTCATGTTAAGTCATCATTTGCCAGGACTTTAGGAAAGAACTGGAAACCAAGTGCTGAGGAGTTTCAGGCCTATCTGTCCCTGCCGGAGGTTCAATGTAAAGTCCTTACATATCAGTAAATCATAGAGAACAGGCAAAGAAACACGCAAAAGGAGCATGCTACTCTGAGAAGCAAGCTGGGAGTCCCAGCTGTACCTCAGTTCCAATTAGCCGCTTCATGAACTTTTCTCACAAGAGAACATCTCCTGAAAAAATAAATACACACTCTGATTAAATAAATTGTGAGGAGTTAATTTGCAATTCCACAATCCCCAAGGGACTCCAAGACCCATCTCTCTGGTGTTTCATCTACAATAATTTAATAGTTTACATTGTAAGACCTGTGACCTACGATGAAGATACTAGGACAGATCTTGAGTGCATTATTCACCCTAGTCTCAATGATTCAAAGGCACTGCTAGGCCAATTAAAGCAAACAAGATTTAGCAATCCACTACCTGCCCCAATGATTAGTGGAGCAAGCTGTTTTCCCTGCTGGCATCAACAGCTCCACAGCTAACAGCTTCCACCTGCAAGCATGTTCAGGTTGGGCATGCAAAAAGAGGCAAAACCAAATGTGTTCCTCCGCTCACATTCCGCTTTGCTAAAGTCACTATGCAATTTAACTCCCCGCTCCCACAGACAGAGACGTGCAACCTCAGGTGAGCCTTCAAGATTCACACGTTGCAAGCATTCTGAGCTATGGTAAACACCGTGTCCTCCGCTCCATTAGGGGCTAGATTTTTTAATTTGTTTTCTTCCCACAACCCTTTCCTTTGCTTGCCAGAAACTGAGTTGGTCACTATTATTTCAAGTACTGTTGCCCCAGCCCTGCAGTGTCTCAGAAAAGCACTCTTTGTAGAGTGCACTTGATAACAAGATTGATAAAAACTACACAGCATCTTTACAGGGCCATCTTATATCAGTATAGCAAGAGCACAAGTTCTTAACGATGGATAAAAGGGGTGCAAACCAAACAGCACTGAGGGTCCAGGCAGTTCTAAGACTTCAAACTGAACAGCCTCTAGGGAGTGTCTCCACTTCCAGGCCACACTGCGCACTGCCAGAAATCCAAAAAGTGACTGTCCATGCTCTTTTAAGGAACTCACAATGACCTGAACACTATTTACACGAGTGTCGTAATTCACTTTCTATGCATAGAACATCCGAGTGAAAAGCATCTTCTATAGTTACATAAATAAAACACTATACTGGGCTGGTCGATATACTGTTGTAAAGCAAAGGATTTGTGCAGATTGGTGACAAGCATCCCTCCCATCTGCACACCATAGAAGGTGTAAATATAAGGGTGAAAATTAAATTCTCTGCAATCACTAAGAGAAATGAAGTTGCATCAAGGAGGAGTTCAGCCGCTATCAAAAAGTTGCATAATGGCTAAAAACTTTTGCGATTCTTTCCTAAGGAAAATTATGTACGTTCATGGTAGGTAATTTTCAGAATTTTCAACCTAACTATCATCAGATATAAGAAAAACAAATATTTAGTTTATAGGTGAAAGGATGCAACTTCAATGCTTTGATGCAAAATACCTGAACACTTTTCAGAGCAACTGTGAGCATGAGTAATTCTGCTGGAAATTGTGAAGAGGTGATAAATGACTCGTAGAGTTCTCCAACTGGTTTTCTATGCATATGCCCCAGTTGATAAAACACAACTTACATAACTAGGACAAGACAATTGAGCAGTGAAGACAGCACAGGAAATGCCATTTCTACCATTAGCCAAAATGCTCATGTGGCATTTACGTTCTCACAGAATCATTGGGAAAGTTTGTTCCTTTTTTCTTTCTTGAGAACAGAAGCACAAGTGTTTATAAGAACCAAGAACACCTCCTTTCTTCTCCACCCACATGGACTTGGCAGCATGTCCCAGTGTTTTGTGATGTCAGCGTTGAAAAACCTGCATTACATTGCTTCAGGGCCTCTGAGAAAATAAAAACAATTAAACTACACACTGATTTAAGAGCTGCCCTCTTCTCCTCTGTGTGCCCTGCATTCAAAGAGAGACTTCTTGGTTCCCCTAATAAGTCTGGCCCCAGTTCAGCTGCTGATTGGAGTTGGCTCATGGGATTAATGTTTATGATATGAACTGATGAACATTTGAATCAAGAGGTCTGTATGGTTACCTGGGCAGTGTATGGTGCTACTGGCCGTGCAGCTGGAAAGAGTGCTAAGGGCTTTGAGAACCTACACCAGAAGTAATATTCTTAAGCTCAAAACCATGAAGGAAACAATAAACACACCCAGAGATCCTTGCAGGACAGAGGAACCATGAAGTGCCATTTCCTCCAGAAGAAGGCACTCTCCTGCCTGCCCATGCTAGTTAGGGAGGCTGGGCAGAGGAGGTGGCTGCCATTTCCATCAGCATTCACTGGCAACTGTCAGTTTGACCAAACAGCCAAACACAAACACCCACCTCAGAAGTACCACAAGAGTCCAGGACCAGAGGGGTGGGAATGCAGACAAAGCGCTCAGCTCAAGCACACCTATCCTCTCTGGATCCCTTGGCATCAACATAGTTCTATCTGCATGTTTAGGAGCATCCCTCCATTTAGTGCACCATACTGCCAGACAAATTTGCAAGGGCAGATTGAAACCTGCCTTTTTGTTAATACATCTACAATTCTCAAATTTATACCAGATTCTCAATTTATACAGATTCTCTCCTAATAGAGACTTTTTTCAGCAAAGGATGAATTTTGCCCCAAAGGCTTGAAAGGGCTAAGACAGTGCCATGGCAGGGTATGCACTGTTCAAAGGGCAGCAAAGGGAATAATCACGCTGCTAAGCACATAATCGCCCTTTAGGTCCTAATCCTGCAAGGTAGCCTACAAGCAGAGGCTCCTCTTTACCCCTAATGAAGAGGCTGGGCCCTCACATGCACACATAGATGCCACAGATACCTGCTTTTTGCTAAAAGACTAGGGCCTCAATCACAACTAGGAAAAAACCACCCCAAACCAGATTTTGGCCCTGACTGGAAAATGCCAAAATTAATTTTTAGTTATTGTACTGGAATTTAACTAATGGCCAACAAGTAATTCAGGTGCTGATTTCACTTACACCTAAACAGTAAATACTGTTTGGTGGTATTCAGGTAGGTGACCTTCCATTGAAACATCAAGATTGACAAAGCCTGCTAACTGCTTTACCTGGAAAATAACTCTATTGCACTCATAAGATTTCCAGAGATTACGGTCTAGGCTCAACTGTTGTACTATCTAGTCCATAGAATACCATATAAAGAAACAGTATATAGAAACATCAGTTATCTTTGAAACAATGCAGTTAGATTCTGACCCAGCACCGATCTCTCTCTGCCTGCTACTTCTGTGGAGTACAAAAAAGAAACAGAAATGCTCACCTCTGTGCATGCATATGTGCATTTTTACATTGATCTGCCTGCTTGTGCTCAGGGCCCAAACAGGTTGGAAACTTCCCTCCTCCTCCCCAAAAGTCACTGATGCAAATTACATGCAATAACTGGCAAGTAACACTGAAGGACCTGCATTTTCCCCCTTTGAAGAAATACGTTGTAGAGCTGACATGCCACCGTTTTTGTTATAAACTAACTATTCTGACTGTTCCTCGGTCCCCAAGGAATCCTTTCATAAATTCCCATACATCAGCAATTAAGCCACAATCTTTAGCAGGGTCTATAGCAGCTCATGTGTAGGGTGCTCTAGAAAGTTATGGCAAATTTGCTATTTCCAATAAACATAATGAATAAAAACAAAGAAAAATCCCTGTAAATCACTAATGATCTCAACCAAGTCGTTATCATCCTTCCCAAAGGCTTTGTACAGAATAAACAAAAGCTATGGGCTCCTTATAAAATGAGTACTGTATTAACCTTACTACCTGAAAATAAATCGTACTTGATTTCTTCTGCAATAGGAGTCAAAGATTGCATTAGTGATGACTATTGGTTCTCCCACAACACAGTCTGACTTCTGAAGCTCTTTCAATGGAAGATGCTAATTAATAATACATGGTTCTTTTCATCTTATCAAACAGGAGCCAGATCACATATCATGACTTCTCTATCCTTTATTCCTGCTCTCCTGTTGAATTCACAACAAAACTCCAGGCCTGATGCGCTATCCAGAGCCCCGGTGAAGTCTTCCATGACAGCTACCTTCCTTAAGGACAATAAAACTGTCAGTCAAGAAGCTGAAACTCACAACTGAAGATGACATCCTCCTCTTGACAACCTGTTTACAACTGCCTAACTTCACCCACTGCAATGGGAAACAGATCACAGAACCTTTCCCCTCGAAGAGCAACAAACAAAACCTATTTCTTCCCTTTAAGGTCCTCACAGTTACAATTTGTACAACCAAAAATGCTACCAAGCCACCGAGGGAAGAGGAATAAGGGGCATACTTATCAATATACACCGTAGAAATCATCCGGGTGTCAGCATGGTAAGTACGGCAAAACAGGAAATGAATAAGATGATTTAATAGCTCTTTTCTTGTCAGTTGATTATAAAGAGAGTTACAAGATTAATGTTCACATTTCAACACACATGCACGCTTTCTTCTGTCATTCTTATTTTAGAGTTTTCCACTGGACTAATAGAGATTAAATATCGAAATTAAACATCAAATGCACAGGACCTTGCTTAAATCAAATATACATTATTACACACCATGTTTGAGTCTTTTCAACAACGTATTTCCTTTGGTACAGTACTACATTATCCTTATTGCAGAAGTCATTACTGCTACAGGAAAAGCTTTCTATTTACAGTCCTTCTATATGTGGAGGAGCTACTGCTCTAGCATGTGAATGCAACAATGCAGAAGGACTTACAGTCATTCATGTGCATCAGCACAGAACCCAGTGAAGTAGTACTGATTACAAGTAAAACATATTTCACTTGGAAACTCTCCAGGTGTCAGCTCTCCTGTACTGACAGTAATGGCCCTATTGTTGACACTATTTCTATTCAGCATGGTCCAAGTATTAGACTCGAGTAGTAGTTGTATAAGAAATTCTGTTCAGCTCAGTGGAATGTTATATATATATATATGTGTGTGTGTGTATCTATTTATGCATGTGCATATGTATTTTTAAAACTAAGGATGAACAATGGAAAATTTACCAAAACCTAGTAAAAGGCATCTACACTGATCAGTACAGAAATGCCTTGTGGAACTTCATGGGGACGCAACTCAGTTCTATAAGAAAATCCGATATCCTCAGCACTTGGGGTGATGTGGGGGGAAATAACCTAAAGAATTTTTGTAACTAACAGATAGCATTATGAAACCGGCATAATTCTCTAATAAAGGGCAGGAGTCGGTTTAAAACTTTCCCAGAAACGCAGCAATTCTCTACAAAATTCTGTCAGATTCAGGATTAGGCTCTTGTGGAAAGTCACCTCTATTCCAGTCTCTTCTCCAAATGGAGTTAAAAAAAAAAAAAAAGAAAGAAAAAGAAACAACACAATAAAAGGTGCCCTGAGCCATCTCTCAAGATTCAGGAATACAGGATTGCATTATATGACCATTATATGACTCTAGGAGACCGCAGAAAGTCTCAAAGCTATGTGCTTAGAGTAAGTGACAGCATTAGCCAGGCAGGCATTTTCCGGTATCTCAAGTTTTACAAACACATACTTTTCCATCTGACAAACAGCATGGTTTCACCAACCAAACTGAACTACAGCTTTACTAGTATGGAAAAAGGGAAACAAACATCTGCTCTGTTTTCTGCCTCACTAGTTTGGGGTTTTTAATGTGTTAAGCTAGACAATGTGAAAAACCACTATTTTAAAGCACTGTTATAAGATGATGTCTCTGAGCCATCAAAATTCAACATCAGTGCACAGGATTAAATCAAACACAACACCACTTCATAACACAACTAAAAAGCAAGGCTGAAAGGGGTCTTTTCCTGGTTTGAAACTGCACACTGGCGTTAGCAAGAAAACTCAGGCCCATTTAAGATCTCCTTAGATCAGGAATGTCTGTATCAGACTTACCCCAAATCACAAAATACTTCACCACATTCCCTAGGCAAAATAGTATTATAAACAATAATTACTACTATTAAGTGTGTTTAAGTTTGGAGTCTTGAAACTATTCTGTCATTAACATCTCCTACTTAATTACACCACGAGTCTTCCTGGAAAAAAAAAAAAAACCCACAAAAAAAGAAGCTAAACACCTATCAGGCAAATATGCCAGAGTTGTCAGATACACACACATGCAGCTCTAAGCACCTTTACACAGACATACAGCATTCTCAACAGCTGATTTAGAGTGAAAGTAGGTGTCAAAACCCCAACACAGAAGAACAACAACAACACAACCACTCAGTTTCCAGCTGGAAACAAGTCCCAGCCTGCTTCTCCAGGCCCGTTCCAACCAAAATTTAGCTCCAGTTCTCCCTACTGCTTCATACATGCTCAAGCCTCCATCAAGTTCCCCACAATGTCACAAACTAACTCAAACTCCCTGACAAAAATGAGGTGGTTGTGCCTGGCTTTCTGCTTTCAATGTTTCTTGGGACTAACTCAAGGTTCAGCAGAGCCAAAATTAGGATTCCTACCACAGGCAAGCCACCTTGCAGCACAATTCACAAAGATCTTTAGCACTTTAGGAGATCCATGGCAGCCCCCCTAAGACAAGGCATCCCAAGAGCTCCTTCCATCCTGACTCTGCAAAATGCCGTACAAAATTGCGAGATCCACATCAGTACCTTCTGTCCGGTTTAGTACTAACGCATTACTGGAGCTGTACTTCTGTACGTTCAAAAGTACAAGTCTCCATCAAGTTTACACACCGTAGCAGCAGGACTGCTGCGGAGGGAAAGAACTCATGCTTTGTTCTTTGTCAGAACTTTCCCCAGGTGGAGAGCACCACCACAGTGTGCAATTGCTAATCATCCCCTCCCTCATTCACCGCTCAAACATTTCTTCACTGAAAAAAACTGCACACCTCCCAAAACTGAAGCTGCCTGCACCAGACACTGTCTAAAGGAAGCACCCTAATTAGGCCTATTTTAGGATTTACATTTTAATTTCAGCTTCAAGACAGCTGGGCTCCTCTCAGGGGAAACCCAACAGCAGCACAATAAATCCTTCAGGCACATTCCCTCTGCTTTTCTTTCCAAGTTGCTGCTGTGGGGTTTTGACTGGTTGAAGACACCATCAACACACTACAAAAGGATATTCTAGCCTGTCTGGGTAACGAACTGCTAACACAAGGACTGCCTAACCGGGGGCAGTAGCTTTCAAAAACTGAGATTTATTTTTCCTCTCCCGAGGGTAAAATAAGAAATATCATATAGCCCTTCAAATTCAGAGAGATTAGAAAATGAAAAGACATACTGAACAACTTGATCCACCCTTTCAAAACAGAGTTGTTTCATATTCATGTGGCTGCCTCGTATCATGGGGTTGGGTGTCACTGGCTTGCCTTTAATAAAATACAAACACTTCCTTGGATAATGCAAGTTAGCTCATCTTTAACAGAACCTCAGCTGCAGAACCAAGCCTACAGGTAGCAGCCTTAAAAACTGAATTGATAGTTAATTTTTTTGAAGTGCGTTCCTCAGAACTCACTGCATTAAATTCACAACAGGCTTCAGCACAAACACTAACAAATAATTAAATAGATATTTCAATGATAAGTGTTTTCAAGTTGTGCTTATCAACATTTTAATACTAAAGCAACAAGAGATACGCTGTCTGCAAAGAAGCTGCTCAAAGAATATACAGGATAAAATCCAGTAATGCTTCTATTATTCCATCAACATTACAAGAACGGAAGTAATGAACAACCTATTCAAGGTTCCTGCGGATGCTCCAAAGCTTCCTGTTTGTAAGGAAGGCAATCAGAGTTCACACAACTCTGGACTAGCAAAGTTTCTTCTTCACTTGTTATTCCTATGACATACCTGAAGACCTCCCAAAGCAGGGCAGTGAGCAGGTTAGCCGTGCAAGACAGTATCAATCAGTCCCAGGTTCTGCAAGAGCCAGGAGACAGTAGCTGCTGATTCACAGAAACAACTCCCTCCCTGGCATCTCCCATCTTCCAATGCAGCAGTCAGACAGCCAAAACCTACCCACACATCTCAGTACTGCCGTGCCTCTTTTACCTGCTGGAGTAGGCAGGTGAGTACAGGGGATGTAGGAGGGAGAGCAGTTTCCTCACGCTCACTTCTGTGCACCCACATAGGACCAGCCTGAATTCCTGACCCACCATATACCACCAGCTGCAGCTGCCGACTGGTCACCAACACAGAAAGGGTTTGTGCACTAGCACAGTTCTTCCCAAATCTCTATTTCCCTACCGATATTCTCATAATTCACTTGAAAATTTTAAAACTTTCGAGTCTGCCCTTTCTGGACTGCAGGCATACTGAAAGGGGAAATATAAAACAAAATTAAATACAGGTAAAGCATTAGTGTAAAATACTGAGTGAGGCTTAATAAATCACAAAACCGACATAGTCCTATCCCACTAACAGTCTGAGCGATCTTTATCTGTTGCACACATAAATATTCAGAGAGAAGTATGTAATGCCAGCTGTCCTCAGGAAGCAGAATAATACCGGGTCCACGTTATTGCCCCTGCTCACAGCTCTGCTGTCTATAGCCCACCTGCCACCACCCCGGGCTGCTTTGTGCCTCTGACCGAACTGCGTGGGCTCTTTTGTTGGTCGCCTACAAAATACCACCCATAGTATTTCAGCCCTAACATTTCAAGTAGCTCTAATTCAGCTTTCAGCTCAGCTCAATTCTTTGTCCTCTAAAAATAACTTGTGTTTAATTGCAACTGGCTACAATTTTCTAATTCTTTGTGACCCCAAACCTCTAAAACTATTATCCAGAGACAGCCACAGTAATCCTTAATGAAGGTGTGGGTATGATGAAGCATGCTAGGGGCCATCTGGTTGCCAGGTGTTTCCTGGCTTAGCTTTTCCTCACAACACACATCCCTCCTCCTCCTCTAATTCCAAGGAAGGCAATTTCTACCTCAGGACAGTCCTTCATTAAAGACACAGGCAAGGGCTTTATTGCAAGCGAGTCAGCTGCAGCACAGCAATGTTCAGAGCCCACAGCAGAAAGCCTGGAAGGGCCGTTTATTGCCATATGTATCTCCCTGTGACTACCAGCAAAACACTGTGCCAAGTGTAATTCTGACTGTTAATAGGAAGGGAGCCGAGTGAAACATTCTCCCTGGAACCCTATGTCAAAAGACAAGAAAGCAGTTTTTTAGAATAGGACCATTTATACAAAAAGTATGTGATAAAAAAGTAATAGGTAAGATTCACAATTGGTGTAATTTGATGTCTTTTAGGGAGCAACACGGCCTATTCAGGGAGTTTAGATCCTGTGATGTTTGTTTCCAAAATGGAGCATTTAACTTCCTTAAAATCTTTCAGGCAGGTACAGGCCTTCCAGCTCTCGGACACACATAGCTGACCCTCCCCTTCATCAGTTCACTGAAGCATTATAGGGAGCTGGACTAGTAGAAAGTAAGTCATTTTTGCACAGCACTAGTTTTGCCCCAGCTCAACTTACTAAGCTGTCTTCCCACGGGGTCAGGCAAGGACCAGGCACCGTGGGAGCAAGCAGGCGCAGGACCCCCACAGCACCAGCTGAGATAAACCTAGGCTGCAAAGAAACCACATCCCAGATGAGCAAACTGGAGGGCTTCCTCTGGTTCCCACTATCGAATCAAGATTTAGTTTGCATAAAACATCTCACATTGCAGGCTAAACCCAGAAGACATTTACTGGGGCACTTGCAGTAGTCTGTTCTCCGTATCAGTTTCAGACTGGATATATACAGGTACCAGGGTCAGTGAACACACATAGCAAAAATCAGTAATGAAACTGAAAAGCAACAAATGAAAAGAGAGAAACACTTAAATGCAGCCAGAGCTACAAAGGAAGGGGAAATTGCCTAGTACCACTGAGAGCTGTGAAGGACTTTTCAAGTTTAGCTGTAAAGTAAATTCATCACAGAAAGGGAAATACTAAAACGTGACTGAAGAAATTGCACCTTTATTTTGGAAGCCCTTTTGCTTACTTATTTGACTATTGGCATATTTTAATATTTTTTAAAAGGAAAGTTTCTACTAGAAATTATTTTCACAAGCCTCAAACATTCTTCAGAGAGCTACTCATCTGCTTAGTGACACAGGCATGGGGCAGGGCTTGTTTACTAATCCAGGAGGATTACACTTCAATCTAGATCATGCCTTGCCTGCAGGTAAGGGCAGCAGAGCAAACAATAAACACACTAGACTTTCCAAATGCAAAGGCATGAGGAGAACAGAATCCAAAAGAAAGTTATGTTTATATCATGTTTGGATGGAGAAAAGAGGGAAACACAGGGGGACAGTTGCCTCTTTGTATCTTTTGTTCAACAGTCTCAAGAAATCCTGGACAAATTCTACTCCTACTGTTTCATCAGCTCTGAAAATACATGTACCAGCTACAGCTGAAACAAGTCTCCACGGCTAGTTTTTTTAAATAAAAATGTAACACATGCCTCTGACCTCTCTTTTTGCCTTTTAAATGCTCACAGAGATCACTCCCCCACTGAAGAAAAACTAATTTTTAACTTACCTTCCCTCTCCCTTAGGCAAGGGAAAGAAAGCCATTAAAACATTGCCAGAGAAAACACAAAAACACACTGCATCTAAAAAATTCATTCTCTTGCCCATCCCAGGACACAGACAAATCACTTACTCCATTGCACTGGCCAGACACTGGGGCTGGCCTTGCAAGAACTTAAAATGCAGAAGAAAAATTCACCTTCTTCAGAAAAAAATTACTACTTCTATCAGTATAGAAAATTATTCAGAAACAGAAATAACTCTGATCTTCCACGTGACTGAAACCTCAGAACTGAAATTCACCTGAGAATGGCAGGGCAGTAAGGGCAAAACAAACCACCTGGTGCTGACCACAGCCAGAGGTATTTCAAAGGAATGACCCATAACACCAGCTCTGCAATATTAAGTCTTCAAGGAAATAGTTCTTACTGATCCTAGTAGTAAACACAGCTTCATGTCCTGAAGTATGGAAAACATTACGTTTGCCAAGTGATTTTTTTTTTCCCAAGTGCTTATTCCCTCCTTCTGCCTGTAATAGGCTGTAAAAAAAATTCAGTCCTAAACCACTTAATTCAAAGTGTAAACAAGTTACTTACTCTAAGTACAGCTCTCACCATCACCCCGTTGCTCTGTTTTCATCACTGGAAGAAAACAGAAAATTTATTACCCTACCCAGAAAAGGAGTATCTGCCTTAAAACAACCAGCAGCATTTTTATCTGCTGGCTCAGGAAGGTACACACCTTCCACCAGTTAAACTCTGCCATTATCAGCATCTTTTAAAACAAAAATAGTTATAATCAAGGGCTGCTTTCTCATAAGGAGCAGTACATACTCATTTGTGCTGGAAGACAACAACATTTCATTCATAAAGATTTCAAAGCAAGACATAAGGCACATACTACTTGACTTACTATCAGTGTGTCAAAGCCAGAGCTTGTGACAAAGGCTTCAAAGACAACTTAGTCCAGATGAACCAAAAAGGAAAGAATAACCATGATCACAGCTGGCAGCATCTCCACAAGTCAGCACTCACCTAAAAGTCACTGTAAGCTGACTCAAGGGCTGCAGAGATGGCTGATGGGAAAGGCTTGATTGACTCTGTGCCTGTTGCTAATTACAGGTAATAATGCAGGTCAGTGCTGGCATCCTGGTACCAGTGGTACCATCTACACAAACACAACAATTCAGGCATTTGAAGAATCGGTACCCTAAATATAGTAAAATGAGAAAATGTGTTTCTAACTTCCACGTGCCTGTAATTATGAATTTACCTTTACAGCATATTATTAATTCCTCTTATTGCTACCAGTGATGCTGCAAGTGTACAGTGGACCAAAACAAGGAAGAAAAAAAAGCCTGACTAAGTTTGGGGATTTTGCCCATAGAAACAGTTTTGTACTAGAGGTCATTCTAAGTGAATGCAATTTGACCACACTTTTTTTTTTTCAAATGCATTCCACAAGAAAAGTTCTCCATTTTTCATATTGTAAGGCACATTTTAAAGTATTTTTAATCTTGCACTCAAAATACTGACGGTGTTTTAAGTAACACAAGTAGCATGCCATTTAAAATTATCTAACCTAAAGGAATGTAGAATTATCTATAAATCACTGCTGCTAATTTTGGCAAACTAGGCGGAATATAAAATTATATATATTAATTTGTCATATTACAAAGTGCCTTTTCTTCAAAGTCTTAGACGTAAATTTCTTATATGCTGTAATAGATAGCACTGAGTAATATTAAATGCTTACATTCAATATTTTGTTAAGTCTTATTCAGAAGCACAACCAGCTCTCTGTACCCCAAAAAGCTTAACTTTGCAGAACACCATGGAATGAAAGCTCTTATTTACCACACTCTATCCCTTGCTTTTTGGAATGAATCACATTATTATCTGTTCCCCCCCAGCCTACAGAGAGAGGTTTGTTTGTTTGTTTTTATTACTTTCTCACAAATGTTTGCCAACTTTCCCTTGACTACTCCAGGAAATATACATATTTTATCTCCCTAAACAAAAAGAAATATACAGTTTCCTTCCTCCTGATTTATAAGGTTTCTTCATGATTTTCCTGGGGAAAATTTTCTTTATGGGACATCAAAACAATCATGTTAAAAAAGACAGGGACAAAAAAAAACTTAACTTGCCACTTTCCCTCCAGACACACTTAGCCTCAAATGCCAGGTCTGCTCTGGTCTCCTGGCAACACAGACCCTAACTCCCAGGTGTATTCTGAGCATGCTGACAGCCTGTGAAGAGCATCCGTAGGGCCAAACTCTGCCCTAACTGAGTCCGTGGAAGTCAAGAACACTCAGATACAAATCTGGAGGAGCTGACGCTCTTTATTCAGAAATCTCCCTCCTATTCTTGTGGCTATCTCCCTGCACCACATTTTCTAATACAGGTGCGGAGGGGCGCTGAAGGAGGGCAGGGTAATTCTGCAGGTCGGGAAGCAGCTTAGGGCCAGCAGACTTAGCTTCATCTCCAGTTCCCTCCCACCCCAAGCTACAGGTTGACAACCCAGGTGGGATGTGAATGACCAAACACCCAGATCACCCTTTGAGCAAGCTTTACTCTCCTTTTCCTTTGCAATCATTCAGCTCCACCCCTGCATCTCTCCTTTGTGAGCCGTTGGATTTTTTTCCTCAACCTCCTTGAACGTTTTCTAATTGCTGAGGGAAATAAAAGCTAGTATTGATCTCAGCATGACTCAAGGGAAGCAGGCAAACACCCAACTGCACTAACATGGTCTTGCTGCAAACAGAGGCAGCAGCCTGCCTGCCCACCACGCCCTGCGACACAACCACTGAACAGCAGCTTGAGACACCTGAAAAGCACGTCAGGCACCAGCAGACAGCGACCTGTCAGTGAGCGACACCCTGCATGAGAACATACAGCTGCTGTTAATCCAGCCGTAGTCACAGCAGCTCAAACAAAGGTGGCATCTCTGCTTTCCAAGAGATACCACATGGCCAGAACAGGAGTACGTGCCCAATCGCTGGATCACATGGAAGCAGCTGCAAGAACAGGGCAGGGGCTTTAAAAGGCTGTGGGGTCTCTTTATCCCACAGTCGGCCAGGCGACAGTGGAAGCATGTTAACGTTAAGCAAATGCTTGGATGTCGGCGCTAGGAGTCATTCATTGCATTGCAGCGCACAGCTTGGGTTCAGAGTCCAGGCAAAGTCCCTGAGAGGGGATCAGATCTTTCTGCTCAAACCTGGCGGTCACAGAAAGGCTGCTGCAAAAAACAGAATTAACTTGGCACAAAAAGAGCTAGTTAGCTAAAACAAGCTAACCAGCTCTCCAAGATAACCAGAATTCAGTTCCAGACCTGACCCCTCCTTAAAGTCAAAGGATTTTGAGCACACACTTTCAGCCCATTTCACAGCAAACAAAGAAAAGAGGCTTTCCTCACAGTCCCCCTCAGTCTCTGAGGTTTCCCAGAGGTTAAGGGCATCCTTGCACTTAAGGTCTGGCACCTTGCAATTGCCTGCACTGGCTTAAATTACAGATACTTTCTACTTAAAAATGAGGAGGACAAAAAGAGACTGAGTTAGGTCTACTTCAAACTCAGCCAGGGTTCCTCTAGGCGCAGCATAGCCAACACCAGTAGTTGGAGCTATGTAGGGAAGGAGGCCAATCAATGCAGATCTGTGCTCACAGTCAGCAGATCTGGGTTTCTGGCCCATTAGTAAAGCACCCGGGTCACTTCTGAAGGTCCACAGCACTTTCTACTATTCACCTGTGGATCAAATTTGCACCAGGGCTGGAGTTTTCAAAAGCATAAGCCAAACTCTCTTCTGAACCTTATGATACTCCTACCCTATGTTCTCATTTTAAAATATTTTCTAACTTGGTTCATCCAATCCAACCTTAAGAAAAGTGGCAAGTTTTGGATGGTGAAGCAACTCTTCTAACAGATAACGTATGTTCCTCAAAATAGAACTGACTGCTCCCAATTTCATACCAGAAACCAGCTCCTATCAGTCTCTCCAGAAAATAAAGTGAAAGCATTGGGTTAACTGAATCAATAAGCCTTATAATTAAATACTGCCAAGTTAGCTGACATGATCTGACTGCTTGGTTTGGTTTTGGGTTTTTGTTTGGTTTAATGTTGTTTATTCAGAGGTTGCATACAGCTGATTTTGCAGACAGCTCAACTCACTAGAAGCTACTACAATCTAACTGCGTTATGGCTAGTAGAAGTACTAACAGAAAACTCTTCCTACTCCTTGCCAATACAAGACAAGAAATATTCCTCAGATCCCTGTAGCCATGAATGCCAACTGTAAATGAAGGAGCAGAATTTACCAGAGGGGCTGAATTCTACCTACAAATCTGTAACTTAAGAATTCACAGGTATAGAATCATTATTTCCCTGAAGAGGAAAAGTACCCCAGATTTTCAATAATGAGAAAGCAGAGCTCAAAGAGGCATTATCTTTTTCTAGATGGTGCAAGTCAGGTGCAGATTCAATGAATTCAACGTAGTTATATTGATTTTCTCCACTTAACACTCTCGCTTGTAATAGGGCCATTGTCTCCTTCATACTACATATGAACATACAGATACACGTATGTATTTTACCTGCAGGATGGACACCAGGTGCTCAAATACTTAGTACATCACAGAAAAGTTAGAACACCACATTTTTAAATGCTAAAAGAGAAACAGTGTATTGTATCGTTGGTCAAGCCTATCAACCAGCAGCAACCTGCCTCACAGGTTACAGAAAACAAAGAGATTTGATCTTTATATTACTGAGGTTGTCCCAAGCCTCACCTTTTCACCGTAATTCCTTTCAAACAGGCACCCTAACAAAGGTGCAAGATACTGAGAACAAACACTCTGAAACGTTGTCTCGTTAGCATTTTGAATGACTGTAACGAGCTCCCCCTGCCACCTTCCCAATCAAGACAAAAGAACAAAGATCAGTTTCATCTGTGAGACTGCTGTAGGGAAAAACAGCAGCAAGTGTAAAACCATAAGGAGCAACAGCATTAGCTCATCTTTTCTCCTTAATACAGCAGCAAACAATTAGTGTTAAAGTAAAATGGGTCAATAAGGACCTCAAATCTTCTTAACAGCTAGCACAGTCAACCCATGTGGCCAAAGCAATCCAAATTAACCCCACGGATACATCAGTCCTTTCCTGCAATACCTAGAAAGCAATTACAAACGTCACATTGAATCTCCTTCTAAAACACTCTCCTATAGTTCAGTAGCATAACCTGTGATTAAACCTACCGTGAAATAAAAGCTTTTTCCTCTACTGAAGCTGATGGCTTAAGAAACCACCTCCGTTTCCAGCACCAGTCCTCTAAACCAGCTCCATCCTCTGGAAATCGGTCTCATGCTGTATTTTCTTAGGAGCTGACATGCACTACAGCACCACTGCTAATAAGCAGACCTGTAAGTGGAGCAAAACAATGGAAGACAGAGCACCAGCCCTAAACATGTCAAGACTCACCCATGCTCTCCCTTACTGTGTGCATGTCTGTTTGGGGAGGGAGAAGCAATGTAGCGATTTCACAGAACATAGGTTATTTCCATACTTTCCCTGGAGGTACTCGGCACCACCAAACATTATCAAGGGTTTTCCACCACAGAGCCCAGATACCCTGAATTTACGCTCTTTCCCTTTTCAGCAAAAACATTCCCTTTTCCGTTAAAAGGATGCTTAGGGCTCACTTTCAAGGGCAATTAAGCACGTGTTTAAGCAACTGAATAAATCCAAATGGACCAAACCAAGCATCCCTGAGTCTTAGCGAACATATCAGCACATGCATAGTTTTATCTCTTTAAGTACACACCTGGACTCTAAGGTAGCACACAAAATACACAGATCACCAGATAATTCCTTGGGAAATCACCTCGACCTAGGACCTCAGGATATTACACCCTTCCAAATTTCTGGCTGTCATTCATTTAACTGCAACACTCCCTGATCCCTTTCTAGGTAAGACTTCAGTTCAGCCACAAACGTCCTGCAGGCAGCAGTGCCTCTTCAGCGATCTCCAATATGGCAAAGGGGTGTTTTTTTCTTTTGCTGTGAGCCAGAGATTATACCAGATCAGTTCTCAGCACAGTCACTGCCTGTGCTATGGGTGAAAGACTTGTAATGAGCTCAGGCCTTTAGACTGACCCACAATTTACAGAGAAGCATCACTATCAGAGCTTTTTTTTTTCCTAAACTGTCATTTGTCCCACCATGGCAGATCAGATTTCAGATCTCACCGAAGCTGCTGCTGCATTACAAGTTCTGTCAGTACCTTGTGACTTGTAGAGCTTGTAGTAATAGAGGTAACTTTCTGAAAGCCATCATCATAAAGTCCTCACAACCTAAATTCTTTTTGACTTCTCTCTTCCCACTCCTTTCAGAAAACAAACCTGTATGACATGACACGTTTGGTGGCCATAGCTGAAATACCCCAGCAAAGTCTGCAACAGGCCTCATCCACCCATTTCTGTGTTTAGATATTTCTAGCAATTTCCACAGCTCAGTGAGCATGGGGCCAGAGCTAGACCTGCTCCGGTGTGAGTACACATAGCAAATGTTTCCTCTCCTGAATCTGGGTATATGGTTTAGCAAACGGTAACTCGTACAGAAAGCAACGTAACACAGGCTAAAGGGAAAGGTATGCTAGAAAAAACACCTAGCAATGAGGGAATTCTTAACCCACAGACTGCAGCAGCTCATTTAGGACTACTGCGATCAGATCGCTCATGCCTCAGCACAGAACCTCAGGGGTGATTAAATGACTTTTTCTTCGTTGTCAGAACATATTTAAAGAGCACAGCAAAGTGGGTACTGACATAACATACCGTAACAATTCCATCAGATCTCTAAATCAAGGGTGCAAATGATGCTTTATGTAACAAACTGCATTACAAGCACAATGAACTGCCCTCCATGCTCAGAGTGTGCTAAAATTCTGTAGGGAAGAACAGCAACTTTTTATTCTCAGGATGACAGCTCTTTGGCTTCTCTCAAACACCCACAGGGAACACGCAATATGGGTGCAACAAACTGTAAAGTTCCATGAACCAAATGCATCCCTTGGGTAAAAGGCGAGAAGACAGAACTTATGCCACTGCACCTGACTGCTGAAATCACCCTTCTTCTCAGAGCCCTGCTGCACCGGGGCTCACCTGCATCTCATGTCCATGCTGAACAGTCTCACTAAGACACTGGGGTTATTTTCAGTTTGTTTAGCTCAACTGTAAATGCCTGAGCTCAAGGATACTGGTACCACATTGAGACTGGGGTCCTGCCCACTGCTGGGTGCATCATCAGTGTTTTACAAATGGGAGAACTGAAATACCTAGGGAGGCATTCAGTGGTTCCTATACCTAGGTGCTACGAGTGTGAGTTTGGGCTCCATTTTACGGATCATGCTTTCAGAACATCAGCAGCAGAAATACACATCCATCCACAAACTTAACTGGGCTGTCTCTGTACCAACTGATGAGAGCATTTAGCACAAGCAGGGAAGGTGGCCATTCTCTCATTGCTGGTGAATCACTTATTAGTGATCTATGAAGTAATGGCAGGGGTAACTTCACTAGGTACTGCTCTCTCAGCACATTCTCTTTTCACAGCAAGGGCTGAGATGCTGTGATCACGTCATCCAGTCAGGAGGGAAGCGAGAGAAGCTATAGAAAATAAATACATCCTGCAGCCAAGCCTCTTATTGAGTGCATTGATTATGAGATCTGTAGTCTAGACATCGCTGCAAGTCTAAACCAGCAGATGTGAAAAGAAACAGGTTCTTTCACAGGGAGAAGACAAAGGTTTGGGAGGAAATTGGAAGAAACAAAACAGAAAGGGTATATGCTTCAATCTTGCAAAGAAGAAGCCTTCTGAAAACAAAAGGGACAGGTTTATTGAACACCAAGCAGTGCAAACACTGGACCGCACATGAATTTTTGAGGAAGGATGGCGTAAGATTTATTGGTAGAACCACAGAGACATGACAAATGACAGAAAGGGTTGCTGGAATAAGTAAGCCTTAGGAAATACATACGTATACATCCCATTCTACTGCACCATTTTCTGTTAATGCGAAAGCCCGCTACTTTATATCAGGAAAAAGCCTACATGAAAAATCCACCAACAAATCGGAGAATGTCTTTATTCAGAGGAAAACTGAAAGCTCCTGCTCAGCACCGGGAAATAAACGCTATCAGTATGTTACATACAGAAAGCAACTCTCCCGGCGTGCGGCACACCCCCTTCTTGCCCAAAGGTGTTTCATAAAGCACATCTTACTCAAATGGCAGCTCGGAATTCGCGTCTCACACATACAGGCAACAAACTGAGGCGAGCAGTCTTTATTCGGTAGGTGACATTCGGCGCAACCCCACGGCACGGCGGAGCTGCACATGCTCACGGCGTGTACCTGCAGCAGTTCAAGCGAGGCGCATTTTGCATCGTTTTCCCTTACATAAAAAGGCTTTGTTCTGCACCGCCTCGCTGCGGTTACCAGCCTCCCCGGGCACGGCTGCTTCCCCTCCGCGGCTGATCCCGTTCAATAACAGGGAATGATATTATTGTTTCCACTCCCCCCCCGCCCTTCTCCGAGGCAAATTAAAAGCGCTTACCACCATCGCACCCCCTCGTCCCGCACAACGTTCTTTGTTCGGCCTCACAGATCCCTTTAGAGGAGCTTAGGGGGTGGGGGCAGGAGAGGACAGAAGGTTACATCCTTTAAAGGGTTTTGCGGCCTCGGGATGCTCAAAACCCCTCACGGGCAGCTGGCCAAAGTCCGCCGCCCCCCGAGAAGACCAAGCAGGCGTTACCGGGGAGCCGCCTTCCCCTCACGGAGGTCGGCGGGGCTTGGGGGGGGGCACCGGCTGCAAACTTCGGCCCGGGTCCGCCTCAGGCAGCGCCCGCGCGCGGC
>VZZY01006574.1:183467-238148 GCA_013400335.1 Eurystomus gularis | reverse complement strand
CCAGCCCTCGAGTGGGCTGGAAAACGTCCCGAAACTCCCTCGCCCGGTTTTCATTTGGGCGTTCCAGTGATGCGAGGCTCAGCTCGAGCCAATTCCTCCTTTTCCTCGGGAGAAAGAGGGCGAATAATGGTGAGATAGGTTAAAAAAAACGCTTTTACAACACCTCAGAAACCGCCCTGCTCTTAACTTGCAAACTGTGCTCTTGCGGGGCCGAGAGATCCAGCCGTTGCCTGGAACCCGGCAATGAAAGAAGAGATCCTTTTACTTTGTCATTTGCCAGCTTCTCACACTGAACTTTCCTCCTCAGCCCCTCAGGACGTCAGTTACTGTTTCCGTGTTCTGTAAAAGCAGAGAAGGGCAAAGTCATCCGTCGTGCAATGCCACCGACGCGGTGGAGCTCCAGCGGCGGCTCGTCTCGCCCTTTCTGGCCGGAATCCCTTCGGTTCCGTTCACTTTGCTGAAGATGAAAGAGTAAAATGGTACTTTCTTACCTTTTCTATTTCCTAAACAAATTAGGCTTGTTAAAAATGAATGTGCAAAAGCCAGTCAGCATCTTCACCAGCAATTCTGAGCATGTCACCTATTTATTAGCCTAATAAATGCTTTTGAAGCAGGTGTTATGTTTTGATCCCGTAAAGGTAAATATTTTTTATATTGAGGTGCCCAGTCTACACACTAACATCACCCATACAACCCTGCAAAAACTTTAAATGTTAATTTAAGGTTTGTTTCATTTTGCTGCACCACTCTGAGTATTTTCTATTTTCTCCAAAGCCTCACTAATTTTAGGTATCCAGCTTGATTTCAGGCAGGATCTTCAGAAGCACTTGAGCACTCTTTTTTCTTCATGGACAATTAGGTGATCTTGAATATTTCAAGAAATATGTTCGAGAAAGCCTAGGACCCACCAGTGTTTGTGGGTCTTCAGCTGCGATGCAGAGGTGGCCGTCCCTCAACAACTGCTACATTGGATCATATTCCTCTCCCATGTTAATGTCAATAAAGTGACTGGGGGATGCCAAATTATTTTGTCAAGTATTTTTAGATATTTGTAAATCAGGTAGTTTTCTTTGCCTTTAAAGGTCTGAGTCTGTGAGTCAAGGCTACAGACATCTCTTCCTGTGCCTTTCCTGAGCCCTCAGGCTATTTAGGAGAACTTCCCACCACTGCCGCTTCCCTCTTCTAGCATTTCATCTGTAAATCAGTGGTACGAAAAGGGAGCAGGATCTTGCCAAAAGAACAAAGCTGTCATGTTCCCCTCTGGTTACTCACTGTCTGTGATGTATATCCATCCAGAGGAGATGCTTCCAGAGGACACGCATTTGCTGCAGGCAGGTTTTCTTCCAGACTGGCAAGAGCAAAGGCACCCGTTCAGTGCACAAGGCAAGTGCAGTAGCATCCCCAGCACCACAAGGATCAGCAGTGCCTCTCTCCTGCCCTCTTCTTCTGTGGCTGTCCTTGGAGGCCTACATGGCCATGCAAAGACCTTGATGGAGCTCTCCCCACAAGCACAGGGACTTTGCCCTTCCTTTCACCACCTACATTACATGAGTGCAGGCTTACGGAATGAGCAGTTGACTTGAGTAAGGAGAAATGTCTATGCTTCATCCAAACAGGTTAGATTTATGTAAAGCTTAAAATATTTAAGAAAAAAAAAGTAAAGAAAAGAACAGATTATACTTTTGTTGGAAACAAATACTGTGATGGATACCATGGAAAGGACATCTTGACGGAATGACACCACGTGCGGTAAATCAACTGGGCACTGTCCATAAATATTCCTAGAGATCAGAATCCGGATAAACGCTCAGAATATTCCATGCGCCATGGAGGAATCAGTGTCTCTAGCTCAAATGCAGCGTGGTAGCAGCCTGTCTCTTTCCAGCAGCAGCTTGCAGAGAGAGACAGAAGGTGAATCTTGGAAGTTAGTCATTCAGCTGCAGCTCTCCTTTAAACAATCATCAAAGACGATGAAAAATAAACACAGAAAGAACAACGTGGCATTCGCCATTTTCCCCGAGATAATTATCTAGTCAAATTACATTATACTTTACATTAAATATTCAGCAGCAGTGGTGACACTAGACATTTTAAGACAGGGAAAAAAAGTCATATAATTTATGTTAGAGATATTAAAATACATGCACATATTTTTGTTAGAAATATTCATGCAGAGATCAAAAAGCATCATCCCACCAAGAGATAGTGGGGAAAGACTTTTGTACAAAGGAAAACTAGATTTTTACATAACCTCACAAACCATGAGCTTTATGGTAAAGCTTCGACACGCTGAGTTATGGATCTCTATATGGAGGTCTAATAAGTCAAATACAGAGGATTTTTGCCTGCCTGCCTGCTGAAAAAGGAATTATATTGTCTATAGCCTTTTTTAGAACAAATTTATTTGAAACTGTGGCTGGGAAATGCCGTTTGAGAAGGGACTTGTGTCTGTACATATTCTTCCCTTTGTATATAGCTATAATAACAAAGCACCACTGCTCCTCTGGCAGTTTATCGAGCTGCAATCGTTAGCAACTTAGGTATTTGGCTTCACTTCAGACGGGGGAAGGAAACATTTAATTTCTCAAAATTACAGTGTGACTGAAGCCACGGTGCCAATGTCGCAACATGAGCTGAGTGAATAGATCAGTCAAGGCAAAGCCAGCTCCTATTTAATCCTGATGGGAAGAGCTGCGAGTACCAACGAGGATGATGAAGCAATGGAAGGTATGGCTATGGCCCCTTGATGCACTTTCCTGTGGCATATTTGCAGTCTCTGGGCATGTTCAATAACCGGCTGGGCAGTTTTTTGCCACCTTTCACCTTGGAAACACCCAGGCTAAGGTGGCCGGGAAAGGCAGTGCTCCTGCCTGGGCATTGCTGAGATGTTTCTCTTAGCTGGAAAACTCCTAAGGTCCCTCTAGTGCCCAAGGGAGACAGTGGAGAAGAAAGGGGAGCAGAAAAGCTCCTTCCAGTGATTAGCAGCCACTAAACAAAATAAAAGCTTCCACTGAAAATATGTGCTTATCCCTCCCTTTCCGTAACAAACCATGTTCAGTTTGTTTCTGTTTTGGACAGGAAACTGAACTGTATCTCATCAGCTCTATAGTAACAATTCCCTGTAAAAGCCTTCCTTTTTCTGCCTGTCTCCCATTTGATAATATTTACCTTTTAAAGATTATTTGGAGATATTACCTGTTCATAAGTGTATGCCTCAGGTTGCTACAGGAAAGCTTTAAGCAAAGGTGAGATCTAGCCACAGTGGAAGGACTTGTACCAGAGCAATGCTGCCTTTGTAAACCATAGTTGTCTTTGTCCAAGGGACCAGAGGCACCTAGGAGAATTATGATGGAAGAATTAGCTTCAGGGAGCTACAGTCTAATTTACTAAATGCTTTTGATGTCAAAAGCCAGTCTTTGCATGAGAAGTAGAATAATTTGAAAGCAGAGAGAGTGTACAAAATGCTGGTGCCACCCGCTCGGAGGCACGAAAGGAGACAAGAATTGCAGTAGAGGATGTGCTCTGGTGGACATCTCGGTTTCTCACTGCTGTGATTGAACGCAAAGGGTCCCCAGGTAATACGTCAACGTGAAAAAAGGACAGTCGAGGTCCCTTACAGAGTACGTGGTTATGTGCAGAACTTCCTTCTTCCCCTGTCATTTACCTAACCCGGCTACTTTTTCCTCTCAGCTCCTGAAGCTTTGTGACATATTGGTTGTGGAGCTGGTTCCTTTGCTGAAGAGGAAAAAGCTGGATGTCAGACCTGTCATATTAGAGAC
This sequence comes from Eurystomus gularis, assembly GCA_013400335.1. Taxonomy (NCBI): domain Eukaryota; kingdom Metazoa; phylum Chordata; class Aves; order Coraciiformes; family Coraciidae; genus Eurystomus; species Eurystomus gularis. Next base: position 234,369 of record VZZY01006574.1, on the reverse strand, counting down.
ATCTCACAGGAGGTTTTGTAAACGTTTTCAAAAGGAAGCGAGGGGAGTACTGATCCCTGCAGGATTCAGCTTTAGAAAGTTCTGAACCTAAAGCAATTTTCACTGCTTTAACCTATTTTCTGGGGTACAGAGGAACAGCTCAGCTGCCAGGTTCCCATCTCCACAAAAAGAAAAAAAAAATCTCTCAAGGAAAATAAAGTTTGCTACTCTTAACATTTTCAAGTGATAGCAGGGAGTGATGGTTGACAAGAAGTAATAAATGACATTTGTGAGCTTGGGTTGTTTGTTTTGCCATCTCTAGCTTCTCACTAGTATAAGTGGTGCTTTCTTCATCCCAAAAACTGCGGGGAATAAAACTACTGCACTGTTCAGTCTTACTAGGTCTTCTAATGAAATAAAAAAAAATATACATCCACTGCCTACCTACAAGATTGAACAGAAGATAAATAGAACACACATTAAGGTTTTAAGCAGGGAAATCTCTGTACACATTGCATCTGTAGCACAATTATATGAAGGAGTTGCTTTTCAAAATAAATATGACCTAGAAGTTACTGAAGAGTCAGACTGGTCAGAACATGAGGGATATACTATTTTTGAGATTTAATTTCCTGTTCTAGGGGTAAGTCTGAATTTTTGCAACAGTAGCTACTGAGGAATAAAGACCTTAGAAGGAATCTATTACTGTGCTTGCACTTCAGTTCTCTGATGCACTGATAGCTTGTTTTATTAATGTGGAATTTCAATAAGGCTTTTTAATATGCTCCTCTTGTTACGTTCGAACATGCAAATGGTACTGCATTTTCCAAGCCTAAAGCTTCAATTATCAACTGAAAACAGATTAGCCTAATCAAGTTAACACCACAATATGGGGCAACATAGTTCATCTTGGGTTTAGGGCTTTGTATTTTTCTCCTTTCTGTGAATAAAACACTACTGTTAAGACAGAGGAGACATTGCAAACAGAACAAGGGGCTGTTTTCTTACCGAAACCCATGGCTTGAGGTTAAGCATCAATGTACTTGGGCACTTTTCCATGATCAAGCTTCAAACTCAGCCTCCTAACTCAGCTTTTGCACAAACAACAAATGCAGTGGTCCAGTCTAGGTTTGAGAATGGCCTCAGCTCCTTCGACAAGCACACCCTTCACAACTTAGTGTGGCAGAAATATTCCCTGGCCCAAGGAAAGTGGTCCTGAATGCCTGAAGATTATCTATTAATTTGCCGAATTATAAAACTGCTCCCTAGTCAGGATCATCAACAGCAGGATGTGACTCTAATGGTTTTCTTTGTACATGACATCTTGAGGGGTAGCAGATAAATGCCATCTGCAAATTCACACTAGCCTGTGCCCGTATATTTGCCCACAGTTATCTAGCTGCACAAATCAGTAGTCTATGTGCAGTTACCCAATCTGAATTACAGATGTTTTTGTATGTAAGTGCCTGGTTTAAATAACCGATACATTAGCTGCAACTGGCTTCAGAAATGCAGCCTGAGTACCTGAATGTTATCTCCTGAAAGCAGAGCTGAAGAACCCATGGGATCAGGAAGGACTAGTGGCTGTAAACACAGTGGCATAGCCTCTGCCATGCCAGCAGGTGGATGAACTTATGTAAAAATATTCCCCCCAAATGGCTGATCGGATCTTATCTGATCTTACTACATCTAATGCCACTACGGGAAAGGAGTAGTTCATGCAACACGATGGGGCAAATCACTGCTCAGCCTAGCAGCCACACAACTACATCTGTTATTGCTTTTTCAATTATGACTTTGGATTTTATCATTTGAAGAACCTGTACTCCAACCCAGTTCAAAGAGGAAAGTCAACAGTGAAGCTTAGGATGCTCATTTCCATAAGATACCTCAGCCAGTGATCTATGTGACAAACAAAAAATAACAACACAACCCACCCACCCCCCCCAAAAAAAAAAACAAAAACAAAAAACCAACGAAAAAACCCCCAAACAAACCAAGGATTAGTTCTGCCTTGAATCTTGTACTCTGGCCAAGAAGCTGAAAGAGAACTGTAAAGCACATTATAATCAAGGAGCTGATGGGTGGAGAGAGAAGTATTTCAGATGGTTGCGACACCTATAAACATCGATTGTCTGAAGCAACTCCTTGTCATCACTCAGTATTTCTGATTTTCGAAGCGTCTGCGGATGCCTGCGCAGGCTGGTGTGTTGCCATGGATACCGTGGTGTCAGCACCGAGGCTGTTAGCAAATGGGCTGATCTGTTTGTGTACCTCCAGAGCAAAAAGAAAGAAAAATCCCGTCATTTGTGAGGCTGCTTGCAAAGGGAGCCTGACAGGGAAATGAAATGACTCCACATAATGGTTTTCAGAATCTCCTCCTCTTGGAAATGTAGCAAAGAGGGGGAAGGTAATGAAGCAAAGGAGTGAAGAGAGCTGTCAAGTGCTTAGCAAAACCCCTTCTGCATAGCTCAAGACAAGAGTCCCTACCTAATAACGTCAGCTATATAGTCAAGAAAAATCAATACAAAGGTTTAGTAATTCAGTTTCCTAATGGGCTGGCATCACCTTCTGCAAGAGCCAGGAAAAAGAAAAACAACAAGAAGGATAAAAGGCAAAAAGGAGTAATCAATAGATGACATAGCACAGAAAAGTAACTCGCTTTAAGCAATACCCTGGGACCAGGCAGCGGATATGCATGATAAAACTAATATTTAGCTAATATACATGTAATGCCTTTACATGGGCACTGCCTCTCACTGCTAAGTGAGAGGCAAAACAGGTTTAGAAGTGACAGGCAAATGAATACACAGGAAACCAAGTAAAAAACCTGGGCAGTGATCCAGGTGATTTTCAAACTTTGGCGGCTTTGTTGGTGTTAGAACAACCCCCTAAATTGCACAAATGGCACAAATCCTTGTGAGTGGAATCCCTGTACATTATTGCAATATCTCATTAGGCAACAACACAAAGCAGTCCCAGCTGATTACGAGTTTTGGGGTTTGTCCTGTTGTTCTAGAGGGAGGTCTACAAAAATTAGGCACGTGATCATGTGTTTCACCAAGAGCTTTATGTGCTTTTGAGTTTAGGGGTCAAAAAACACTAACACTTTTGTAAGGGAGGTTTGTTCCTCACTGCTTACATAGATAGTTAAGTTAAAGAGCTGTTAGCAACAAGAAATAATAATGTGAGGTTGTCCTTGGTGTACTTTTTCTCAGTAGGGCTGTGTCACTGTGTATGAACCAGAAATCCAGTGCACAGTATTTTAGAGTGAACTCCTCTTTTCTTAACTGATCAGCTTTCATTCACATCATTTCCCTGCCATAAAACAAAGAAAACAGAGCTAACCTATTCTGTGATCAACTGTGGTATCCCCCCAGGCTCATATCTGTTATGCAAGCACCAAGAGCAATCTTTGGAGACACAGAAGATACATAGAAAGCCAAAACTGTAATACTTGCCCTTCCTGAAGGTCCTCTTGATCTGGCATTGTGCTGGAAGCATGGACAGGGACATGGTTGCTTTCCAGCTACGGACCAATGCAAACAAGTTCCTTGAGCATGAAGCCACTCCAGCTTCTCCTCTTATGGCCTCACTCTGGGGATGGTCCAGTACTGCCAAGCTGCTGATTCTTATCTTTATTTCCTGTTGCTGACTCACACTGAAGGCACCTGAAACTCAAGAAAAGCTTTCCCCCCAGGCTACCTTTCCACACAAACCCCGGCCACAGACACCACAGAGGTGAAGCACAACTCCTACCAGATTCTGCTGGGGGCTCAGAGAAACCTTCTCCTGCATGTAGATGAACTGCTATTAAATTCAGCTGTCAAGCTGAGCATTCACCTCCAGACTATTAATTAATGTTGCTGGAAGCACAGCGCTGTTGCCTTTCACACGTAGCTGTTGTGGGAACCAAAGATGCATACTGGGCAACTGATGGCACTCATTTTCATGAGACTGCAAAAATGCAATCACAGTTTGTAGAGATATAAAACAAGTCACCTATGCAAACTAGCAGGGAAAAGCTGAAAGGCATCACTGTTGTGGACACAGATCAATACTTACACAGCTCATGTGGCCAGTTCTGCTGTTCACGTTGATAATGCATCCCATAACTTGCCTCCAGTAACCAGGGCTTAGCTATGGCAACCAGAGTTTTTCCTTACAGAAACTCCTGAGGAGCTCCTCTCCTACTCCATTCCCTCTTTCAAGGGCCTTCATTCAATAATTTCCCCCCAAACGCAGACATTCCTTAAAATTAGAGTTTCTAGCCACAGTCTGTGAACAATTGAACTCCAGCAAAAGTAACAACCAGATCCGTGTAAGCTAAAAGCTAACAGCCATGGTCGCTAAAACCTCAGCATTCAGGAACTGTAATGTTCCTGCACATACATTGATGAACATCCTTTGGGTCTTGTCGTATTTGAAATGCATCAGTGCCTGCTCCGCTATGTCTCGGGCTCTTATTATAGAGTCTTGTAGCTAGGCAACAGTAACCTCAGCCGGGCAATCCAAATGATGTAGCAAGGGCAAGTTATCATGCAGGAATATGCAGTGGCAATTCAGGAGGAAGAGAACACTTTGAAGCTGGGTGTGTTAACCGGGCTGGAAAAACGTCTGTGGCTTTCAGTGAGCTTCAGATCAACCCCAAAAGAAGTCAAAATCAGCAGTTGAGGTTAAGACAAGAGGTCTACATTTGCTGTGATGAAGAAACAAGCCTAGAAAAATGATCTGCAGGACTGGGAATTCATGGTCTTCCATTTGCTGGGGAAAGAAAAGTGGAAGAGCATCAGGAAAGTTAAAGAAATGCAGATGGGAAAATTTTCCTAACACCCAAACTAGGAGAAAATCCTGATCCAACCACAGCTGGTCCTAGAACTGCCACACCTGCCTTGGAGGCTAAAGAGGAATCACAACAAAGAGTTTAAAAAACCCATCTGTTAACACAAACATTTAAGAGAAAGCTGCCCCTTCCTGAGGCCACGGGGTGGTGGGGTCAGACCATAATTCTATCTGGAGAAGTTGGCTGGGGAAGCACCACTTCTGCCTTTGCCCTTGTCAGAGCTACTTGGTAGGGCCCTGACTCCCAGCATGAGCAGCATCAGCCCCATTGGTGTTTTTTTGCTCCAAGCCAGGCCTTGGTGCAAGTCTGGTCAAGCTGTCTGAAGATCTGCAAGCACTTTTTTGGCCAAAAAAAGCGTAGAAATTCACTTTTTTTCATCTGCATAGAGCTCTGAGGTAAGAATAAAATGTCATTTGGCAGCATTCTTGAAGCAAAGTACATGCACCATCAAATATAACTGCAGCACTGAGGTATTCCAGCTACTGCTGCCCAACAGGGTAACACGCTTCTCTTCTAACATCACCTTCACTCTGCTTTTCTTAAAACATTTACAGACATTATAAGCCTCATGCCCCACTCATGCCATATGAAAGGGCTGATTGGAGAGACACAGCAGCAGAGACACAGTAGTTAAGATGCAAGGCTGGAAGCGAGGGTCACCAAGCCACCGTCTTGCCCTCCAAAGCTGCTGTGAGGACAAAGACATCAAAGTGTGCCAGGCAGCCTTTGCCCACCTGCTGGGAGCTTTGTCATTTTTAGGTCAATAGTAACATTTCCATTTCCTTTTCAGACAGAGATGGGTGGGCACATCAAGGTTGCACAGAAACTGGTTAGCAGATGCAGAACCAGGGAGTCTTCCAAGCTGATGCTGTAGGAGCACATATTTTACCACTTGCTAGAATTAGGTTTTGTTCCTCGCACCTTGTCAGCCGTGAAATTCATAGTTAATTCTTGCTGTGGAAATCACAAATGCTTCCCATTATAGGCACCTGAAGCTCGAGTCTTAAGCTCAAATTTAGGAACTCACATTATCATCAATGGCTGGGCAGCTCTCCCTGATTTCAGCCAGGATTTACACAGGCTGTACCAGGGACATTAGCCTCAGGCTATTCCCTGCCTAGCAGGAGACATCTTTATGGGGACAGATGCAGATGATTTGCAGAACTCACTGACAGAGAAGGTGAAAAATCTACATAGGCTCAAAGAAGGTAGAGAAAAATTCATGAGCGCTGCAGCTACTGAAAGCAGGGGTCAGACAGGTCGGTCCCAGGCATCTCTGAGCAGGCAGCTTGCTGCAAGGGGGTACCATGAGCAGGACCTCCATAAGCCCTCTCTGCTTCTCAAACCCTTTCCCTAAGCATTCAGAACTTTCCTATCTGTCACAGCAATTCTTTTGTTAGACTGGAGACTGTAAAAAAAAAAAACAACACAAAAAAAAGTTATTTAAACAATGCATCAAGTTCAGCCGTTTCTCAAAAAGTCTTTTCAACTAACAACCTCAGAGCAGAAATAAAAGGGCATTTCTGCAGTAAATGTGCAAGTCTCTTGATTCATCTCACAAAGTGAACTGACAGCCTTCAGGTGTGGCACGATCTAATTTTAGAATTATCATGTAAGACTCCAAATTTATTTTATTAAAGGGAGCTGTAACTAAATTTTGATGCCATTAGATCACACAGTTAAATGTCGGCTTGCTTGCAGGTCTTTGTGTTTTGCACCACATAAAAGGGCTGTATCTACAAATGGATGTTCTCTGAGACTTTCTCCTGCAGGATGTTTAATAGCTACTGACATATGAAATAAATCCTTAAAATCTAGCCCCAAAATTTTTACTCTACAGAAGCGAAGAAAGTTACAACGATATGGGGACCTACTAAATGTTTGCTACTCAGTGAACTCCACAAACTCTAAACCCTTCCAGGTAAATGAAAAATAATTAACTTTAGCTTTCTTCCTTTTCCAGATGAGATAATAAATAACACTCTTCAGATTTTCTTAGGAAATAAAAAGAATGCAGAAGAGGAAATGCATTAAACATTGCTGTATCATCATTTAAATCACATTAATATGGCCCATCCAGCTAAAAAACATTCAGTCTCCATAGTTCGATTCTTTCCGGATCTCAGAAGGTATAGCTGCGCAAAGGCAGAGTTTGAAGCAGAGGGCTTGGGACCCATTGGTTCAGAAGCTGATGGCCACAATTTGAAAATTACTTTTTTCCTAACACACAACAAACCACCTCAATATAACTTGGTTCTTACAGCAGCCAGAAAAAACAACAATCAACTCCTGCACTTCAGTACTGTAGATAAGGTCTGGGCTGATTTTCTCAGTTCGCTGCAAAAACACCTTGTGGAAGCAAAGCACAGCAATATTCAAGATCTGTTAGAGGTGATGCTTTTTACCCAGAATGGCTCAATATTTGCATCCAGATTAATGTGTGAGCCAACAAACAAGCTGAACTATGAACGCTGGGTTTTAAAAATAAACAAAAGCTCGATAGAGCTTGCTATTAATAAATAATGGTGATAATAAAACAATAAAACATAGGCTATTTAATTTGCTTGTGTAAGAGCCAGTCCACATAGGATGCTTTCAGAGGGAGACGTTAACAATTATTACTACTTGCCTATTAAAAGCTGAAGGAGAAAAGTGCAGTCATCCTGTAGTTTGTAAATATTAAAGATAAAACCACCAGCAGCTTTGCCTGTGTCCTGGAGAGAGAAAGGAAAAAAGGGTGAAACAGGAAAAGGTTATTCAGTGGGAATCAGTTCACTAGGCTTTTAGGTTATACCAGTACATTCCATTTGGTCCTTCCCTGCCCAAAGTAACAAGCATTTGTGCGCAGCACGCAAGGAAAAGCCGCATCCTCCCAGCAAGAGCACGGCTGCAAGATGCCTCTTTGGCTGTGCTGTGTGCTCTGCGCAGAGCAGCAACCTTCTGCAGCCTGGGATGCTTTTATGTTTTCCTATAGATGATGACGTTACGTAGCCATGTTCTCCAGAGTGAAATTTTGGATATGTCCTGGGGAAGAAATGAAAGGCTCAAAGCATAGTCACAGATGCCGCAACCTGATTTTTTTCTACAAAAGCAAGAAAATAAGGTGTGTGTTAATGTTCATTTGGCAGACTCTAGAAAGTACAGCTTCCCTAGTGATACCATCAGGGCCAAATTAAACGACCTATTTAATGCAACTGCTTTCTTGATCGGACTTATTGATCCTTTCTGACCTCTCCTTTAAAGATACAAATGTATCCCAACAGTTGTCTTAGAGAAAACAAAGCATGTAGTGGAAACCTGCAGATTCAGGGTAAGAAAAAATGCCCAGAATGTAAACTGTTACAGTGCTTGGGCTAATTCACCAGCAGCATGGAAATCTGTGCAGGGAAACAGCTGGAAGTCCTCATCTTACCAGCTGGTCCAGTCTAAGCTATTGCCCCATTCATTCAGATCCCTGAGTCTGCCAACAAGATTTAAATTCTTGTATAATGGAAGTGCTTTTGAACATTTTGTCCTGTAATAACTTATTTTCCTTATATCTTGCAGGACAGAAAAAAAAAATCCATATAATTTCATTAGGTAAAAATGAGTTCCTGTTACCAAAAAGATGCTGTCTCACTCATGCGGATGGGGGGAAGCTTTCAGCCTTCCGTATGGCATGTCCTGGGCAATAGAGGAAGGAGTAGTTGGATGCCAGTGGCATCTTGGTATAGCTTGCTTTCATTTCTCAGATTGCTACTGAAATCCAGAATGATATAAGGTGACTCCGGGCTCAGACAGACTCCGATTTCTCAGTGGAGCTCTACCTTGAAATTCCTTCATTAAATATATATATAAGCACACACATACATTAAAAAATGGCTCCTACTCCAAGAGCCTAGTAAAATTGATGAAGTGGCTCCCATTGGCTTCCTTGGGCACTGGTTCAAAATATTAATCTGATTATCATTATGGCTCAAATTCAGCAAGGTTGTTAAGTATATATCTAACTGAAAGTGCCTGAACAGTGCCATTATGATGATTCATGGATTTAAAAATAGAAGTATGTTTAAATGCTCTCTTGATCTGGGGTCTAAATGAAATCAATACATGTCATGCCTCTTATTCATGAAATATTAAGGGAAGATACATAATTTATTGTGCTCTGTGTATGCATATGTACTTAGCACTGATTATTCTGTAATAGACCTATACATAATTTAAACTGTAGAGCATCCGCTTGATAGGGGAGAGGAGGAGGAAGAAATCTCCATTAAACCCCAAATAGTACACTTTTTGGTGATGTGAGGATTTATTTTGTTCCTTTATACTGTGAGTGCCTGGATAACAATTCTGTTCTCACATCTTCAAAAGCCCTTTTCCAGAGTTAAAGAAATCACAGCCTCCTCTACAGCTCTGGGAAGAGAGCTTGAAACCAGTGAGTAGCTGCAAGCTGGAGACCGGGTAGCGCAGAAGTCTGTGCTGGCCTCTGCCGACGGGCAGGACTGCAGCAAGCGACCAAACCACTGCAAGAGCCTCCAGCCAGCCCTCAGGACCATCCCTCACCAGCAAAGCTAAGAAATCCCTTGTTGCATTTAATGGTGGGCAGGAGAAAAGGGAACCTGTGCTAGTAAATCCCACGTTATTTATTCACTACCGGGAATAACTGTTGTTCTTATTGGTTTATAAGTCCTTTTTTTTTGTTCTGGTTCTTGTTTGCCAATGACATCATGCTATCTATGGGCCTTCCAGTAAGATAAAAAGGACTTGCTGAGAGAAGCACTCAAGGGCAAACTTAACTACATTTGTGCAAGGAAGCGATTTTCTATTCTGCTGTGCAACACTGGGGAGTATGTCATTAACCTGCTAAAACTCAATATGTGCTTAAAAGTGCTGCTCAGCTGGGAGATGCACGATATATTTAGCACCTGTCTCATGTGAATGGGTTTTAAAAGCTTTGCTGCCTTTTCTCCCTGCCCACACCTGGGTCAAACTTTGCCACTGATGGAGAGGGCTGTCCACAGCGATTCAGACACCTCTCTGCCCTGCACAGGTAAAGCAGGCAGCTCTGCCCATGCCTGCCCAGCTCCAGGGAGATGGGCTGAAGTGGGAAAAGGGGTGAGAAATGGGAGGAAAGAAACTGCCCAGCTTTATGCAGCAGAGCAATGCAGTTACAGAGAGAGCCCTCTGAGGCAGGTTCCCCACCTCTGGAGCTATAGCTGGCTCCATGGAGGAGCTTCGTCAGGCAGCTCACACATCCTCTCACACTTCCCCAAGCACTATAGCAGGGGGAATTAGCTCTAAAGGTGATGCAAAGGGCCATGTTCATTCGGTGAGACCAGACCTGCCAGTGGGGATGCTGCAATACAAGAAAATCCTGCTGCTTCTCCATCCTGTTATAGATTTCTTTTGCTGCAAAGAACTAAGTACCACAACCACCACCAGGTACCAGTGGGGAATACTCCAAAGCCTCACTGCTTCCCAGGCTGTGCGTATGCATCAGCAAATACGCAGTTCTTGATAAGCAAATATCAATGCCCTTTTCTTCTCCTGGCCTTCCACAGTTACTAAAATATTCAAAATAAACTTCTTAAGGCCAGGCTTACAGCAGGAGAAAATGCATGGGGTGCAGCTCTTCCAGGCATGTTCTCTGTTGAGCCCCATGCCCGCCACGCAGCTGCTCTGCTCTCACAGCCCTAGAGTTTCACTGCAGGAGAACAGTGGAAAATGCCCTTGATGATGTTAGGCTCTCACCAAGCTGTAAGCACACACACAATTTAAGTTGTGCTTTCACCCTTGAGCAGCTCCTGTAACATGCCTGTTACCTTTCTTCTTCTGAATGGGCTTAATTTTACTTAATTTTTTTTTTTTGCTTAAATTAATCTATTTTCTTTACATCTTTAAGTGTGAGGGAAACAAACAAACAAAAAAATCACCAGTTGTGGGCCGGTTTTGAATTCAAGCCAATACAACTGCAACTTCACATGGCTTCTGGCAGATAATGATGAAGTAGGCAAACTTTGAGGAGTTTGGAAAAAAAAGAAGAAGAAATTTTTATGTTGTGGAGGATTTGATCAAAATATTCCAGCAGTAGAATCATGGGATATAAATATTTGGTACTGGTAGTTGTATTCACCAAATTATTAACATCAGAGAGTTAATACATCACCCATGACTTCTCCGTGCCAATCATTTACTAAGCATGCAACAACGAGCACCTGGCAGAGAACAAGCATTCCAGGTAGTTGCTTGGAAAACCCCTCTGGAAAGTCATCAGGAATTAGTTTGAGCCACCTGAAATGCAGGAGACATCCCCAGCAGGCAACTGCTGAACCATGAATTGGGCTGTGCTGGTACACGTCAGACACATGCTCATAGCCTTGCAGGCAATTGGGATTAAAAATTTGGAAAAATAAGAGTAAACCTGAGGCTGGGACTGAACATGTAGGTCAAAAAGGTACAAGGAGTGGGAAACTTTGCTGCATCCACACCAAAGCATTTATTTTATTTTTTTTTTTTAATCCTGTGGATACAGGGCTCGGTGGCATTATACGGATGTCTCTAAGCTCAGTTTGTGTTGCCCATCTCCAGCTAGCTCTAGCCTTAGGTTGCTAAGGAAAGGTGGAGAGTTCCCACTCCCTGAGGATGCCAAAATAAGTCTCTCATTTCTTTGCTGAGCCCCCACAGCCTACCTTGAGTCTGGTTTTCACATAAAAGCACAGATAAGCTTCACCGAACTCACTGAATTGCTGTGTATGCAGGTGGATGCAATATTACCAAACAGCCTGCAAAATAAGAACTATGAAACCTTGGGGTTTTTCCCCCCCTAAAGAAGTAATTTCTAAGTGTTTCCGAGAGTTACGTTGCTTCCCTAAAAATAGATGCTGCACGGTCCTATGCAGCTACAAAGGTTTGGTGATAGATGGCACTGCAGGAACAGGAATCTGGGTCTTAAATCACTACATTCAATATTTACTGTTACATTTCCTTACACACAAAAGGCACCTAAGCAGCGTCAGTATTTTAATTATTTCTTGCATATGTATAAATAATTAAAAAAAAAAAAAAAACAAGAAGACAATTTATTGAGATGCCACAAACCAGACAAGGGAATATTCTCTGTGATTTAACGCTTAGTGAAGGGCTCTGATATAGTTGCAAGTGTCCCCCCCTTAGCCAAGAGCAGAAGGGTGGGAGCAAGAGGAAGTGGTTGGAAGTAACACACCAAAGTAAGTTAATTTCTAATTTCCTGGGTCACAAAATACCACCAGCAGAGCGTGGTGTTTCTACTTGTAAAGCTGCTAGAATAAAATATTTAAACAGCACTGGCAAGTGCAATAGCAGCAGGGGTAAATTTCCATTTGACACTGCTCAGGTCCTGGTTGGTGGTGGTCAGCTGGTGAGGCTTCTCGTGCGGGAGAAGACATCCTCAAACCACAGGGAGAAGGAGGAGAACTGCATAAACAGTGAAGTGGACATCAAAAGCACATTACATAAGTAAGCACACTGGGGAGTCAAATTTGCAGACAACCATGATAATGTGAAATGTATAGAGCAATGGTAACAAAGAGCTCATTATTTTCTTTTAACAAGTATTATCATCTTCATTCTTAATCTGTACAAAAAAAAGGTTCCTCCTGACTCATAACAATGTTCTTTGCATCTCCCCCACACCTACACCCATAGATCAGATAGTTAAAGAGCAAACATGATCAGGAATGTGAATTTACCTTGTTTTTTTCACATTAATGCTAGTAAGATCAATTATTGCCTGAAACCAGCCTTGGACCTACTGGACCAGCTTCACATTTGGGATTCCTCTAGAAAGTGCATTGCAGTAACATCCAAGTGGTGAAAATGCTTGCTAAGGAGAAAGAGGAAGCAAGGAAGCACCAGGGTTGAGAGAAGAACATTAAAAACTAAGCCGTAAGATTTTGTAAAATGTAGTCCTTCACAGCTAGGTGAAGCACAAGAGCATGAGATGTTTGCTTCATCCTCTGCATGTATGGATTAAACCAACGCAAACGTCTTTTCTCCACTGGTGATTTAGTAAAAGAGTAGCCCACAGAGACAGCTTGCAGAGTGGGGAAGCTCAGCATATTAAGGCTAAAAACCCCAGAGGACACAGAGCAGCAATGCCAAGAGGTGATCACAGAGCAACCACCATTCTTGCTCCCTCTTTTGGAGCAAACCCTCTAGTTGTCCCCAACTTCTACACTTTGATTCACATTGCAGAGCCTCTTTGAGGCTCTGGGATGAAACTAAACTGACTGGTCTGCTCCTATCACCAAGGTGAGCTTAGGCTGCAGGAGCAAACCAGAGCTAGTCCAGAGTAAAGCCTGGAAAACATGCCCAGCACAAGTTCAGGTCCAGGTGTAGCCCTTGCCTGTGTCAGAGGCACCAGTCAGCTCTTCCATGTACACAGGCACTGCAACTGCCCTGGGAGGACAGGCTCATGCTTGGGCTAAAGAAACTACCAGTGTCACCTTGTCCCTCTTCTTGCTGGACTTACACATGCATTGTTCTGGTCAGCACCCTCTGAGCTTTTCCTTGGGATCAGCATCATGCAGTGACAGCTGGTGGAGCCCCATCTGCCAGCTGGGCTCTGCAAACTTCACTCCTCCTCCTCCTCTCTCTAAACCTCGATCCCCACCTCCTCACAGCATTCAACAGTGAAGTGAGAGAGCTCCTAGAGATTTTCTCTTGTAGAACTGAAATGGGAATCATCTTGATGACATTAACTGCATTATTTAATCTGCAAGATCTGAACTATACTTAATAGTACACTTGTTCCAAGCAGGGGCAGTTATATCTACCAGCTCTTAACCCTTATAACATTTGTACTCTAGCTGCAAGGTTTGGGTGGGCTAAGCAGTAGTCAGAACATTTAAGCAGCACCCAGGGAAGCTTCCTGAGCTGTTCTGCGTTTCCTCATTTAAGTCCACATGTCAAGGAAAATCTGTTGTCCTGCCCTCTAAAAGGAGTTTGATATTTGTTAAAACTCAGTAAGGGAAGACTAAAGTGGGCAGAAATGCCCACTGTATTGGGAAGGAAAAAAAACACATCCCAAAGCTTACATTTTTAGCTCTGAAGAGGCTTTGAGTAGTGTTAAGGAGTTCTGAGAAGCCTTTTTACAAAAGGCATGAAAAAAAAAATTAACAGTAACAATGGCAACAATCGAAGTGGCTGTGAGCACAGTAGCTGGTGCTGACAGTCAAGACACGTGAAAGGGATGGAAGGAGGGAAGAGGACTGGTGGTTCCCTTTTGTGCAATTGGTAAATCTAGCCTGGTAAGTGGTGAAATACTGTAGGAGATGGAGCTCGCAGCCATGCATCCCCCGTGGGATGATGCTCGCGTGGGGGTGATGCACAACTGTGAGCTGCATCTCCCTCAGTGCCAGTTCCTGCCATCCTTCACAGCGCAGGAATTAAACAAAGGGAGTCACATCAAGAAGAGATACACATCCACCCTTTGGGGTCCCCAGAGCAATTGATGTATGATGACACTTTGAACCAGTCCTTCCAACTTTGATAGCAAAAGAAGAGGAATCACGTGAACATCCCAAACCTTATGGACTCCTTACGGCCTTTTTGGGCTGGTGTATTCAACCTGGTGGGTAGCAGGTCACTGGTACGTATATCCTACTACTGCACAGAACTATCCTTTCCCCAGAAGTTCCCCATGTAAGCCCTGCAACTTGTCAGCAAGTAGCCTGCGACTCTCAGTTCACACAAAGGAATCGATAATATCAAGGACTGAAAGACAACTAGTATTTGAGTATTAGAAAAAAAGAGGGAAGGGGAAGGAGTTAATGAAAGTTTTCAAGTACTTTACCAGAACTTACCAAAAAAAACCAACAACAAACCAAACCCAAAAGAAAACAAAACAAACTCAAACAAATAATTTTTGCAATATTTCAATAAAAACAGAGCATGTATCTGCTATGTCAAGTTAAGGAAACAATCTTGCACTAGAACAAACAAGAAAATTACCATTTATACAGACCTAACCAACTGTTGGCTATAGATAAACTACAGCAGGGCTGGAAGTTACCCTACATCGTCTTCTTGGGCAGCAGGAAAGCGTAAGCTTGCAGAGGAAAGCAGGGACATTTCCCAGGTTGTGAGAATAACCTCAGGGAAGGACATCCACAGCTCACTACAAAGAGTGAAGGGGCTTCTCGGAAAGGGATGAAATAGCTGTAAAGCTGTAGTGCTCTGACTTTAATAGTAGTCAGGAACTGAAGGTCGGTTTTCCCACATTTAGGAGAACCATAAATAAGGAAGTTTGGAGCATTAGCACACCCGTGCAGACAGACTACTTGAGAGACAATCGGATTTCTGAGTACAGGAGATATTCACTCTTAAATCTACGACAAACTTATTCATGAAATATTGTAACGTATTGATACCTGTCTCTTCATTTATATCCATCCCCTTAAATTGTAGATGTAGCTACAGGTAAACAAGTAAAGGAAATCTGGAGTATTAACACCAGATTTTTATAAGTAAATATTTCAAGTAAACTTCTGAATAGCCTGTGTTCAGTATACTTTTTTTTTTCTGTGTATCTGTATCCTGCTTCAAGGGTAAAGCTGTTCCAGCAACCTGATACAGAATTCATCTGGGAAATGCTGGAGGGAAGTCGAAGATTGCAAGCACTTTTTTTTTTTCCCCTGCCCTTCCTCTTTAATTCCTGTTATTCGCCTGCACAATTGCATCTTAAGTTATCTCAGAAAGTATTAGTGAGCCCATTGTATCTTCTATCTCTGCTTAAATAGCTGGAATTCAAACAGTGGTCATATCAAAAAAATGCCACTTTCTTGCCTGGATAAATAAGGAAAGCTGTAGATCTTCGGCAACTGCGCAGTGTCGAACTCCTCCCACCCTGTGTCACTTCTCAGCACTAAGGGAAACACAGAACACAGCCCCATTCACTGCTCCTGCCCTCGAGCCATCGCATCGTTATCTCAGGCTGTATTTTAGGATAGAGCAGGAGGAGGAACTATACAACAGATATAAGGAAAACTGTTTTCATCATGAGGGTGGCCACATACTGGAACAGATAGCTGAACTTCGGTCCCTTGACGTGCAAAACTCCAGTGAACATGCTCCTGAGAAGCCTCATTTAACCAAAGATAGATGAATTCCAGGGGTCCCTTCAAACCTGAATTATTTCACATTTCTATTTATTTCAGGGTAGGAGTTCCCCCCCCAAAATATGAGAACATTTCACAAAAGATTAGCTCATGGCAAACAGCTGATAAGTTCTTAACCCATCACCTGCCAGGTCAGGTTTTGAAGAGGTGAAGCTTTACACAAAGCTGTTTTACCCTACACAACATGGCACAGTATGCAAAATACTTCTGAATGCTGAAAATACACACTGTCTGAACATGCCATCCCTACAAGAGCTTTCCCATGGTGTCCAACGCCTGCAGATTAAAGGGCTCCTAATAGAGTTGCCCCGACAAAAGGGGCAGAACCGTTGCTGTCTGCCCAGCCAGCGATCCACAAGCTGCAGGCCACCAGCAGCTTCAAGGCAGCTGCTGTAGCCGCATTTCAGAACTGTACCAGTTCTGGTGGAAGCATTGCACAACAAGCAAGCAGTCTCTACTTGCAGAAAGTAATTCACAAAACCCCTATTGTCCTGGTTAGCCAAATGTTTGTTTCCCTGTTAGATTCCTGTACTGTAAATCTGCTTCTGCTCAGCTGTGGTGAGACCACAGCAGCTAATGGAACTATTAAGTGTCTGAGAGCGAGAAAAAGCCAAAATGTGGGTGGCACACCCACACTCTTGGAAGATGAACTAAGTGCTGGCACTTAGTCCCTTAAGTACCCCACCTCCTGCAGGTAAGCAAGCCAAAATCATCCTAGATTTTCTCATGCCCCCACAAGGATAGTTCCTGCATCTCTGTTTGGACACCATCATCTAAACTCTAAGCTAAGTAAGAGGATGATTAAGTGTTGAAGAGGTCACAGCCGCCATTTCAGATAGCTCCCTGAGCCTACCTAGTAGAACACATTGGAAGAAAAGAAAGATGCTTTGCATAATAAAGTGCCTCCAAATTTCTAAAGCCAGCCTGTTTGAGTGCTCAAAGGTGGGTTTTCTGCACTGTTTGCAAGCTGCCAATGTGAACCTAGCTGCATCATTTTTGAAAGAATGAAGGGAATTAAGAATGAGAAGCTTTTGGGGTTTGAAATTTCCCAATTCCTGGGACTGCTCAAAAATCCTTGGCTTCCAGTCAAATCTGCTCTTGTGGTGAAAACAAGAAAGTAAAATTTTAAAATGTTAACTCATTTCTAACACAACTGTAACAACAACATTAAAAACCAAAGTTCAACTTGAAAAAGATACTTAACTACATTTTCATAGTGTTGCTCTGAAATAGTGAGCTACTGGATGCATAATTAACTTCAGAAAGTGTATTTTTAAAAATTTTCTCTGTCTCCATCAGTAAAGTTTAAGTAATGTTACAGAGCTAGAGCTTGGTAGGAAAAAGTTTGGCTACCCAATCAATTTCTTCAAGACTACAAAAATTCCCCCTTTCCATGTTGGAGCAAACTCCTGCTGTGGCTTTTTTTCCCATGACAAACAGCAAAGGCAGGGAAAAAATCTCCAGGGCACTGCTCACTGCAGGGCCAACTGGGTGAAGAGCCTTCAGCTTGGGTGTTTCTTCTCCCTTCCCTACCTCTTTCAAGCACTGTGAGTCACAAGCCAGAGGTCTATCTGCACGATGAAATATTACCATTCGGATGACTCAAACGAGATGATCTGGCCATACTGCCATCAAGTTAGTCAAATAATATGCCTTTGACATCTCCTTCAGAGAATGAATCACACACGTAGGAACAGGCAGCCATTCAGATGTGGAAAAGGAAACACAAAGCTAGGCATTCTCCTTGAAAGTTCAAGGAAAAAGAGAAATTTGCCTCCCAACTAAGCCTTTAATTTGTGGCGTAACCCACAGTCCTCCCCTCGTATCTAAAGGGCAGACCTTTAATGAGGTCATTTGGGAATGCATAGTTAGCATATTTTTAATCTCTATGCCTAGAAGTAGATTTGTTTTCTTAACAAGTGCTCTCTCATCAACCTGACGTGCTACAACCCTGAAGACTGACCCGTTTGCAAAACTACTTTGTGTTATGGAAAGTCCCTACATAAGTTATATCAAGGCCCTAATAATCTTTCAAAATGTAATTAAAAGAAGCAAGATAAACAGCATCTCAAAAGCCTTTGGAAAATGTGATGCACGTCTGTTTTATGTGTTTATTTCTCCTCTGAAGATATTGCAGCACAGAATGAATAGTTTATCTGCATTCTTAACCAATATACTACTCAAGTGTTTTTGAAAATTGCATTTCTTATGTATCCCGCTGACAAATTTTGAATAGGCAAATTCATGCATGTTTCTGGGAGTTACAAAAGGAGAAACCTGTGTCCTTTCTATGCATTTAAGAGCCTGAATATTCCCATTATGCCCAAGTTTATTAAAAGCAAAACAAAAAACAAAAACAAATGGGGCACGGCATTAAAACAAACAAACAAACAAAAAACCCCCACATACTGGAAAATTCAACTCCACTATTCTAAGAATATCGAGAATGTCAATGGTAATCAAGAAGATAGAGGAAGAATGTATATTAACACAATTGTCTTTTAGTTGGCTCATATGAAACGTGTTCACCTTGTAGCTCATGATCCGAGAAGTGCCTGTAGCATAGACATTTGGCATCATGAGGAAAGCAAATGTGGTGACTCTGGATAAAATTGAAGACCTTGGCTTGTCCTCTCTAACTAAATAATGGAAGATACTACTGATGCTTTGTATTAAACAGATAAAATTAAATTCTCAGTGCTAGGCTCCAAGACATGAAACAGCCAAGGCATTCTTAACTTCCTCACATTACCATTTCCGAATTTTAAATAGCTTACAGACATAATTGTGAGCAAAGAGTAAAGTTTTCTAATTTTACCAAAGCTAGTCGTTATCATTAGTTTTTGCATGGCTCTTTACCCACATCCGTACTTTTTCCAACAAACAAATATATTTTACCACAGTGCTGTCACTGTGTTTATCACTAGGATGTACCACTTCAAAGTTAAATAGAAAGCAATTCTAAAATTAAGCTATGATGATAATAAGAGCTCCTAGCACTTTTTTAGTTCCTTTAGACCCTGGTCTGAAACCCGCCTGAGTAATGAAAGCCTTAGAGAACCTTAAACTGCATCCTCCGGAGCACTGTGTCGGTGATAGTTGTGGTGGTGTGAAGCCAACCATGTTAGAGAAGCTGATGCCCATCACTTCCCATAATAAATCCTCACAGTAATTAAACAATGTCAATACTATGCATCCCTGTTGATCACCTTTACTCACCTTTTCTCTGGAACGAGAAAAGAATCTGCTATTGCTTAATAGAAGCTATGGCTCAGGACCAGATTTTTGTACAATTGTTTGACATGGTCTTGAATTTTTTGAGATTCAGATTTATAACCATGTGTGGGGGAAACATCAGTGAGGCACAGTCTTCCTTGGCCCACTTTGTATTAACTTGCTGCACCAGTTTCATTGCCCAGCCAACTTCAACATTGTCCTCCATGCTGCACCTTACAAAGCATCCAGTTTTCATCAGTTCATGCTAAATTAGCATCCTTCTTTCCACCCTGCACTTTAAAACTCATCATTTCTCTTACAATAATACTACACAGTCAAGAAACTCCTGCACGAAAATCACCACAAAAATATTCTACTGTCAGCAAACTGCTACGTGAAACCCTCCAGCACAATTCTCTACCGTCAACATATTCCTATCAGAAAACTTTACATTATCCCTAAGACTCTCACTCAAAAATTATCTGGAAACAAAGAGCTGCTGTCCGAACAACAGCTAAAACACCCCAATGATCAGCGCAGACTTAAGACCAGAAGTGCACCACGATTTTTTTGGTATATGTTAATGCAGAGCTGGTTTTGGAAGTTGTTAAATGTATGCCTTACAGTATCGCGTGGCATTCACTGAAAAATCAGTATTGGCACTTGGAGAAGTTCAGGTAGAGAAGCTTTTTAAAGAGCCAAAAGAAAACTGCTCTTCAGTGCTCTGAAGTTGAGAGTTTCTCCCTGCATTACCAACCTGCAGACCCCTACCTCGAGTAGAGATTTGGCCTCCAAGCCCTGAAAAGGTGCAAGTACCATTTTTCAAGTGCAAGTTCAGCATATTCAGTACTTCACAGCCACCAAAATAAGCATCACCATGATATTAGAGCAAAATCTTCATTTCACCTTGTTAAGGTTGCCTGGCTCTGGTGCTCACACACAGACCATTTAGCACTGGGCACAGCTCTCACCACAGAAGGTAAGAATGACAGAAATAAATAAAAACTAAATAAAAACAAACCAAGAAGTTACACAGCTGTTAGCCAAACCTGCTGCCTTTTTATGAGAATGGAACTGACATTTATTCCTGGGTAACTTTCAGGAATGATATTTGCAAGCTTGACAAAATGTTTACAGCTCCTCTAGCAGAGGATTCTCATTCCTACAGACCTTTACCACTGATGAGAGCACATGGCCCAAACACAGCATCAAAAAGCAAACAAACAGAAATAATCAGTATATTCTGTTCCAAGGTAAGACGATACCTTTCGTGTTATTGCCGTAGGTAAGCCCTGGCCGTGCTGTACCAGCCCAGTTTTACCAAACTCCTCTAATTACTCCTTTTCTTTCCCTGACTACTGGGAGGGCCAGTAATGGGCCTCATCTGGTGGCATTTAATGTTACCCTGCTCCCAGCAGCTGCAGCCCTGGCTTCACTTTGGGCACAGCTTTAATTAGCTGTGATATTTTGAGTGTAATGACAGCTTAAAGTTGATTTCTCTTTTTTTTTTTTTTTTTTTTTAAGAATTATTAACAGGCGTATTCTTTGTCTCTCCCTGTAAAAAGGGATGCAAATATTAAAGTTGCTGTATTAAAAAGAGTAAGCAGGTAGCCTAAGGAAACCTACCTTACAGGCATATCCCTATTTTTAGTACCTAGGCTTGTGAGAACTTTTATGGCACAGGAGCTGGTGTGAAGGGTTTGCAGGTTACTGATGAGACGGCTCAACTTTTGCTGCACGTTGTTGTACGATGCTATGCAGGCAAATATCCCCAGTAAGGTCACTGGGGCTTGTCCTTTCTGTGGGGAATGGTGCAAACGGGAAGACACTGTAGGACACAAGCCTGGACACACGTAAATCCAGGAGTTCTCCATATCCCTCTGTTTTGCAGGCTTGCAAAATGGGGAAATGCAAGTACTGGCCATCTAAATCCACAGGCAAAACATCGCTTTACAAAAATCATGCTAGTAAATGTTAAGACAGCCTGCAAATCCTGAAAAATACCATTTCAATGGCTCTGTTACCATCGCAGAGGTATGGAAAACACTTTCCACGCTAACTAATCCTCACCATTCAACACTATTTGCTATTTAACTGAGAATTGAAACTATGCTCAAGATACTACAACCTAAGCTCTTCCTTTGAGGCAGAGCTGACTGTGACTGCCATCTCTGAGGACACATCCTTCTATGACTAAGATATTAGTGTACAGGAAAAACCTCCCACCTTGTTACTGCTCTGGCCTTTGTGGACCTACACGGAGGTTACAAAGCCCCATGCATGGTGTGGATAAATGAAACCTTTTTGAGTGAATTAGCTCTCCTGTGTTTTATGGGTAGCTGCTAGGAGTCATGAGTTAGCAGCACAATGTTGGCACAAGCTCGTATACCTCCTGAAATCTGAATTAGAACCAAAAATCAACATAAATATTTTAGCAAACTTTCTGTATATTATCAATACAATCAAACTAAAAAAAGCAAACTTTTTTGTTTGCCAAGCAAACTGTTAATTAATAAATAATATTGACCACTGAGGTTCCTAAATGGACACCTGGGAGACCACTGTCTGAAATACCTATTTTCAGGCTGATTGTCCCTCTGGGAGAACATCAGTTAAGTTTGCCAGCCAGAAAGCTAACCTCCACCCAGAAAAAGTATCCAATTTGATGACATTTCAATATAATGTTGTCCCATTATCCAAATATACTTTATTTTGAGGCAGTCTTCCCCAGCAATAACTTGGTGTAGCCTGTGAAACGTTTACTGCTCGGACACTTCCATTTGGTCAAAATCTTCACTAAAAATGGTTGTAGATATTGTAAAACCAGAATTTCTTAATAGTCTTCTCTTTCTAGGGAGATTTGTTAGCATGTGGCTTCCTTAAATGCAAGCCGTTCCATCGCTGATGAACTGGCATTAATATCTAGCGATACTAGAAAATTCAGCTCCCGTTTTTTTGCTTTGGATGGCCAGTAAAGTGATATTGCTGACTTTTGAATCAGCGCTGCCTCCTTTTGGGGCTAGTAGCTTTGTTATGATAGCACTTTCTTGTCATACTACATCACTGCAAAAGACATCAGTTGAAAGAATCGTATTTTTCATGTTGTAAATCTACTGCACGTGACATAATGTTCATCTGCTTTACACTTCTAAATACCATCTTTGAGTTGCGTTGCATCTCCCTTCTTTATTTAAAATGGCATTGAGCTAATATTTAACTTTTCCACTAAAAACAGAAACCCTTCACTTGCAAACACCGCAAATGCTGTATACACATGTATATATATATATAAAAACTACATGCATATAGCTTAGAGCTTGAACCCTGTTACTCCAATTTTGTATTTGCTTTCATTCTGCTTAGCATCCAGAAAACTCAGAGGAGGCCAAAGAAAACCAGCGACACTTGTACCAAGAAAAGATTTTTCAGAGCTTTAATTTATCCAGCCTTGAAATGAACCGTTGTACTTGTGGGTAACTTAGAGCCCAAAGCAGTGTTACCAGCCTGTAACGTGTCGTGTGGGACTGTAATAACCTTTTTCGCTTACACAGGTAAGCAATACCGCAAAGACAGATGTATTGACTTAATAAATATCCTTAATACCTGGCACAGCAATGGTAAACCCTGTTAGCTTTCTGCCTTGAGTAATCAGAGATGGATGCCAGGGATGAGCCATCAGTTCACTCAGCAGGAGGCAAGAGGCAGTTTAACTCTCTAGCTAGTGATTTTCCATTCCCTGCGCCAGCCATTGTTGCTGGAATAACCCGTGGTTTCTCCCCAGAAGCTTTGCAAAGATGTTGTGTATATTTTGGTGGTTCACAAGCTTGGGTTTCCCTGGATTTTGCTGCCTGCAGGGTTCTGAAGGGTTTTTCCTAACCAGTTCTCTGGCATCCTTGGGAGAAACAGCAGGTAGCTGAGACTTGTGACCCTATCTTCCCATTACAGAGTCATCTCCAAGAAAAGGATACTTCAGATATTTTTAAGAAGTATTGTGGGGTCCCACTAAACTACTTCTTTAGAGCCTGCTCTGTCCATAGAAGAGTTCACTGTGCAAGACTAGCTCCACCTCACCGTCAGCTGGATGCTCCAGTCAAAATTACTGCTAGAATTCATTAAGATCTGCCATTTAAACCAGTATAAACTAGCTTACTTATTTAAACTTTTGGGTTGCCATGTTAGTTGCCTATAAAACTACAACTACTACAGCTAAAGTTTGAGTGTGGGTTGGTATTAGACTGTGAAGTCTTTGAGGCTGGAGGTGTCACTTAAACTGTGCCTGGCACTGTGGAACGTTGTCTGGGGTCCACTGCAAGATAAGCAAGAGATTCGTTAAATTAAGTTCTTGTCTATATTGATTTGACACCTGAATGTGGAAAAAGACAAACAGTTCATAGTAAAATGATCTGGAAATATGAACATCACTTCCCACTCCTGCCGCTTTCCTGTGGATGCACTGGTTCTCCTCAGAGCCCTGCCCGTGATCAGCCTGGGCAGAGCTTGGTGTTGCAGTGAGATGGAGGAAATTCCTGTGTCGTTTTTTGAGGATATTAGACCTTCTGGCAACAGTCATTGCAGATCCTAAGCAAAGTCTGAGGCAGCGAGGTTTGGCAGTGGTGCTAGCATTGATTACAATGACTTAGTTTGCCTTCCTGGAAAGGAGAAGGATATACTGAGACACTGATGTAACAAATCCCTACTTTATTACTTCAGTCCTGAGCTTTTATCCTACCCAGACCTGGCTGCCATTTCTCTTCCAGTTGCCTGCATAGTGCATAACTCCCCCTACGGGATTCTGACCCTGAGATACAGGTCCACCTCCTCCCCAAACCTCCCTTAGTCTCCCAGCCCTCAGCTTGTGAGGGGCATGGCTTAAAGTCCCAAAAGAGAGTTGTGCTAAACCTTAACCCGTCTCTTTCCACGAATTGGAAAACCCAACAGCTTTACCACACGTGAAGGTCCTCATAAAACACACCTGACATACCTCAGTGCTGTGGCCGGTCTCAGACATGCTTTGATGTTGAAACGCTCTTTTTGTTACAGGTGGTGAAGAAGATATGTCTTTATCTTCTGAGGTTTTCTCTTTTGTTTAAAAGACAATATCAGTTCAAGCAATGGATTGGCAAAAGTCAAACTTTCCTTACAGGTCTGAATTTGTGTCTGTTGGAGTTGCACGCATCCCTGGAATAATGCATTAACATACCATTCCTTGCTCCGTTTTCAGGTTAGACCGCAGCATTCCAAGCCACATCACAACGTTCTCCTATCTCCAAAAAAGAGCAAATATTCCAAAATTAATGGACTCTTCCTCTGAAAAATGTGCTTGACGCTCAAAGCTCTGTGAGTATGTACTAAGTATGTACTTAGGTAATCAAACACATTTACTGAGTAATTCAGAACATATTCCTTCACTGACTGCAGAAGATGGGGTTTTCAGTGCTTTATATACAATTTTTTTTTATAAAGCTAAAGTCTATCCTCAAAAGTATGAAATTTAAGGGGAGATTAAACCCAAACTGTATAATTTACGGCAGCAAGAAAAGAATCTACATCAGTTGAGTTTATAGGTGGAAGTGTCCCACACTCATCTTCCACACACCCCCAAAGCATATCAAATAAGTCCTGATATGAAACAGTTTCAGACTCAGTCACAGTCCAAACAAACCCTCTTACAATATGATCAGATTAAGTTGTTTAAAATACAGGGCATGTGGAAGTCATCAAACGCTGACATCAGATGGAAATCAGGCTTGTCTTCCGAAAGAACCAAACACAGGGTAGGTCTTAGTGTAGGAGCAGCAACTTTCCTGGACTGTTTCCACTTTCAAATGGTTTAGCAAAATGCTTTTAGAAAGTGCAATAGACATCCAAAAGGGTTTTATAAAGTGCCGTCAAATTATATCTATCATTTTGATAGATACAAGGGTGGCTACTTTAAAAAGCAGACCGCAAGAAGGAAAAAAACCCCACCACTGTCAAACAGGAATCAGCTGTAAAACGTACATCAGACTCAACAGAACATTGAATATTGCAGTAGGCATGGAACGCTTACCGCAAGCATGCTAGCAGACCCAAGAGGACCTCTAGCAACTTGCTGCACACAGCACCTGGGAAAAGCATGTCCTTGACAAGGACACGCATTTCTCTGCATACAGAAAGTGAATTAGATGCGTTTTCCATGAGTGACAATGTGATATTTGAAGATACCTGTGGATAAGGACACTAGAAGTGAGTATCTTTTACAGGCGTACCCTGCATGGCTTAAGATACTGTAGGAGGAAAAGATACAGAAACACTTAGGAGGTAAAACTATTTTTAATAAACTGGTTTAAGTTGATGATGGATCTGATGTGCAATGAGATAATTCTTCTGATGCCTGGGTAAAAAAGTCGATTGTGGAATTATTTTTTTCCTAATCAGAAAAGTGAATTCATCTTCTTAATGACAACACACACACAACTCTCAGGCAGGTTAAAGGAGAAGACATTATGCACTGCACCTCTTCTAGAGGAGAGAGGACTCTGCTAGGCTTTTCCTCCAAGCCAGGGTCAATTTTCCTAGCCTGTAGACATGCCCTGCCACATTTGCTCCCAGCTCCATTCAGCACAGCATTTACTAGCCTGAACAGCCTTGGAAAGACAGGAGGTCACACAGGACAAATGGGTTTATATTTCTAGTCCCCAGCTTTACTGGGACTTCCCAGTCTTCCCTCTCCTCCCCACCACATCCTCCTTCACCCTGGCTTGCAGACACAGCCTGGGAACCTGCTGCACTGGTGGGTAGTCCTCTTGGGACTGTTAACGACCATGATGCAGCTGTGACCTGACTAGAGGAGCAGAAGCCAAGAGCCAGCTGTGGCTTGCAGCTGCGCGGGGCAGAGGAGGATTCCTGGGAATAGCCGCAGAAGGAAATGCCCTGGAGAGGACAAGAGGTGCAATCGGGAAGATGCAATGTCAAAAAATGTAGCGGAGCATGTAGAGCTAAGGGGAGAGATCTGAAGTGTTGGTGGAAGGTATGGATGGCAAAAAAGGAGGAGGAAAACTGTGCTTCAGAGCCTGCAAGGTCACTGGACACTTTGGTGGGCGGTGCATTAAGAGAGCCCTGAGGGGCTGAATGAGATCTTTGGTCAAGGAGGGAGGGAGCACATACTGAGAGCAGTGAAGGGGAAAGCTGTTTGTTAAATAGGTTTTCCATAAACGTGCTGGCAAAGACAGCGATACCCTGACATTTACCTTTCCCTCTCAACCTTCCAGGAGCAAAATACTCCGAAATCCAGCTAAATGCAAAGACATGTCTCCTGGCTCCTTTGGAACCGGTCTTTGGCAAATTTGTTAGCAACTATGTGTATCCTTCTTCCAGTGCATGGAGGGTATGAATTCATTCCCCATGGTTGATCCAACCCTCTAACCCTGCAAAAATGTCTGCACTAAAACTAAGAATTTCCTTGCTCCCAGGCAGTAAAGGTTAACTCCTTCCTTGCTGAAACAGCCAGCTTTAAAAACCCACACTGAATTTGAGATGTATTCAGGTCAGCCATCAGGAGCAGAAAAAAGCTTTGGACAGACTTTTGGGCATACATTTAGTTTGATTTTTGAAGTGGGGGAGTCAAAGTTAATTGCTGGTTACACAGAATACCACGGGACTTCGCATCACTTGTAAACTGTTACACAGCAATAGGGAAAGAAGAGTTCCCTCTATAGAAGAGGGTGATTTACAGACATGCTTAAGTGGTGGTCAGGACGAGCAACAAGGTCCAGCCTTTATTTCTTGCCAAGTAAATGCCTGAAAGCATACAGGATGCTCATCAGTCTTGTGTAGCTGATGCTCAGAGACTTCCCATTATTTCTATTCATCCCATTCACAGAGCACTGGAGAAACTTCCCCTTCTCTGACAAGCAGTGCCCAAGGAAGACAAATGAACCCTCCTGGAGCCAAACATCTGGCTGGTCCCAGAGGGACAAGGAATGGCAAGACAGCCCCTACCTCCAAGCACATGGGCTGGCCCAGTAAAGCCCTGTGAGACCTATTCACCATTGGGTTCATCATGCATATTCCCAGGAGCCCTCACAAAGCCTTAGTTACAAATGTAAATCAAGCTCCAGAGACATCTAAATTATCAAAAAGATGGAGATGCAAATCATGGGGAAAGACATCAAAAGCAAAAGAGAATTTTAGCTGAAGGGAGACAAACAGTCTTCTGGGAATTAACAGAGACTTTACAATTGATAAAGGAGGGTTAACAGGGATTCAGCCTGAAAATTCAAGGATTAAAGACCTTTGAGTTAACCTGTTTTCAGGATAATGATGGCAGGAATGTGGGCATCAGCATTGGCTTCCCACTTACTATGTGATTTTAAGGAGGGGGAAGGACCCAAAGCCTGACTGACGTGAAGGGCCATTTCAGGTGAAACTGCACTTCTTGGCTTCTCAAACCACTTTGAGAAATACCTGGAAGGCATGAGAATGCTTTGGGCTCCAGCTGATACCAAACAGTTGTCACAGCAGCCACATGCTGGATGGATGGCAACCTCTTTGCAGCAGAACTTTTAGCCTGAAGAGCCTCCGCAGCCCTGTCCAGAGCCAGCCCTCCTGCCAGCTGCAGATGCACGGTGACGTTAAACAAGAATGAATGTGCTAAAACCACGGACTGAAATTCAACTGGCAAACACTAACATCTTTTTTTCCCTTTTTTTTTTTTCCCTCTTTAAGTAGTATGTTAAGAACATCCTGTGCTGTGTTTTGTGCTTGAGAGAAAACTGGCCATGCTGGGCAATGGGTTACTCAGATATCAGCCAAAGGGCTTCTCACACCGTGATCTTTAAGGCTGTCCAATACTTCTCCCAATAACACTCAGCTCTCCATTGCCAAGCTGCAAGCCTCGAGCTGAAATATTTAGCAACTGGATAGTTGCAGAGCCTGAGATATTAAATATCAGCTGTTTGGGGGCTGGTGTTGTTTTGTTTTGCTCTGGTTTCAGACGCAGTCATTTCCAGGGGCAAAGCTAGGGAGGAATACTTTGTCCACCCACGCAGGCGGGGAGAAGCCAGACCTCTCTCAGCAGCTCCAGCACTTTCATTTCTTGGCAATCTGGAGTGGGGGGGAGAAATTTGACATTGAATCATGAAGGCTGCCACAGGTCAATGATGTATCAAGAGCTCTTGGGCATTTCAGTTTAAATTTTAAAAAGACTGGGCAAATTTCCCTATAACTGATGCCCACAAACCACCTTGAAAGGGGCCATGAGGTGGTGGGAGGAAGCAAACGTCCCTGGTACCCGTCAGCCGGCGGGAGGCTTGGCTCCAGCTGCAGGAACAGGGGACAATGAGCGGAAGAAAGGGAGATAAGCGGCCAGGAAACAGGCAGGAGAGAGCAGGGCAGAAAGTCTCAAGTGAGCAGAAAAGGAGAGCTCCAAGGGGAAAGCAAGACCCCATCCAGTGGCAAACAGGAGGGAAGCCCGTGTCAGAGAGGAAGCCCTCAGGAAACATAAGATGGGATGTCGGAGCAAGGGCGCTGGGGTAAAGGCTCCACGAGACCCAGAGGAGCTGGAAAACAACACCAGCAAAGGGGAGTGGAGGGACTGGGAGTCTCTCTGTGAAGTCCCTGGGGCGGTGGAGACTGGAGCATGGGACAGAGAAGCTGTGCTGTGGAGAGGAACAGCCACTTGGACAAACAACCTCCCAGTAGGAAAAGCTGGATACAAGCTGGGATTATGGATGTAAGGTCTGGTGACCAATGTCCACTTAAGGATATGCAGTCTGGGAGGAAAAAAAAAAAAAAAAGAAAGATTTCTGTAGCTCAGCAATGCAAAGAGAGGGCCATAAGAAAACACACCACCTGGGACAGAAACAGGTCCACAGAGAAGGCCAAGAGGTTCAGTCTTCCCAATGGACCATATAGGATCATGGGATCAAAATCTCCTCAGGTGTCCTGCTTTAAACCCTAGAGAAATGCACACAAATCTTTAGTACAGGAAGACTGGATTTGCAGCATTAAGCAGTCAGCATTGAGGAAGTCTTAATATTGGAGCTGTTGATGATGTGCCTTCAGTCCCACTATTGACCTGTGATGGTATGATGCTGCCTTTAGTGATTTGATAACATGTAATTTCATCTGTGGGATCCTGAATTTTTTAACTACTCAGCATCTCCTGAAGCTGCTGAAGAGCCAGCCATTACACAACATTTTGATGGCCTTCTTACTGACTGAGCAACTTTATCTTCCATGAGAAATTATCATGCTCATCTTACAGCCAGAAAGAGAAACTGAACCCACCAGAAATACCCACTTGCTGCAGAGTCCCACCTTGAAACGGGATATCCTAGAGTCTCACATTTTTACTACATTTCACACATAGAATATGGAGGGTTGCTTGTTTCTGCTTGTGAGCACGTGGCATCTGCTGTCCAGGCATCCACCTGGCCCCAGGAATGGAGAATGTGGTGCATCAGTTGCTTTCCACAGGGCATCGCTTGGGAAAGGTGCACAAGAGCAGAGCCACAAGTACGTTCTTCTGCCTTCATCCTGACACTCCGTTTCCATCCGTCCCCTCCTCCCTTCATTGTCACTCATTAAAGCTTCCAAGCCCTGCAGTGGGTGAGGCGGTTGTTGGCTGGTGGAAGGCACCGTATCTGCCAGCATGGGATTACTTCTGAGCTAATAATCTCTCTTGCATGACAAGGCTTATCTGGGTCTCATGTAGGCATCTAGAGCTGCTCCATTCATGGAGCAGCTACCCAGTTTTCCATGGCCAGCCGAGGATTGCAACAGTAAGCTCAGTTGGTGCTGACATGGGGTCTGACCCTTGGGTTTCATTGCATAACCTAGGCTCATTCGTAAAGAATTATAGAAGGAGTAAATCAGCCTCAGGATTTCCTCATCTGATCTATTTCACAAGTGTAAAGAAGCTGCTCATCAAAACAGCTACTGTTCCTAACGTGGCTTACACAATTCTGTATCTAGACACATTTCTCCAGCATGAGCTGAAAAAAATCAAGGTGTACTGCACATCTGGGAAGCCTCATGCAAGGCAGCTCCGGGTTTGGAGCATGGGCTGATGCTCTCCAGTGGTTGGGAAGTGTAGGAAGAACCAGGAACAGGGGAGGGGGATTGAAATCCCCAAGCTGACACGTCAGAGGAGTAGGCAAATACATCACACCCAGGAACCCTTGGCTGCAAAGAACATGAGAGCCATGGCTCATGTGCAGCAGGACAGCAACCATCAGAGGCTGCATCTACCCGTGCTCCAACACTACTGGCCAAAGTGAGTAGCAATCAAATAACCTGCACCATATTATGGAAAGAATGAATATCCCTCCTCCAAGGATGGTGGAATGACTTACTGAGTTCTCTCTTGCAGGACAGAGCTGTTGCACTATCCTACAGATGAAGCAAAGGGCATTTTTTTGTATTTTTAAGTTACACAGCAGCACTGCCAGAGGGTCCCGACTCCACGTGCTCCACAGACTATCAGGACCATGCCGTGAGCATCCATTACCAGCTGGTATGGGACGTGGGTTATTTCATGTGAAGAAAGGGAAACAATGGTAGCCAGTAAATCTCTCCCACACCGCTGGATTTAAGCATCAACAGCTGTATTATCTCTCCAGCACGTAGCATTCATTTGTTCATTCATTCTTACTATCTCACTGACTTACCCACCTAGTTTATGGTAAACCAACCCTTTAAGGGGTGGATTTTGGCATCTTACAGATGCAGTGTGCAGGGGAAGCAGGCACTGGCAGCCCCCAAAGCTGGGAACCCTCCCAGTCTACCTCTTCCCAGCAGGCACTAGATTTGCCCAGGGTGGAAATCAGAGTAGACACATTTCATCCCATTGTCCATATTATGCTCAGCTGACACTTTTTTAGGCTCAATACACTAGAATCTTATAAAAAAACCCTGATTCCAGTTGAGTCCTATTATATAGTCTGCTTGATACCTTTTCCTCCCTTTAAAAACGCTGACATCTTCCACTTGCCTCCCCCCCCCCTTCACCGCGCATCCCCTGAGGATCTTGATTTTGCATTTTTCTCCAAACAAAGGCTTTCTGAAAGCAGGAGGCCCTCCAGCCGCCTACTGCCACCGGCCATGCCGTGCCCTGCAACCTTGTTCAACTGAACTGGGCTCTCCTCATGCCATTCATGTGCTCTGGCCATGTAGACTCTGCTTATTATTGGCTTTAAGGGAAGGAACTTTACACCGAAATAATAATACCCAGGTTTGAAAGTAACCTCTGTTATTTTCATGCCATTGCCAACATGTCCAGAGCAGGTTTATTAAAACCATGAGTCAACCCCTGCCAGAAATGAGAGACATTGCTTGCAAATAAGCAACTTTGGTGTTTATTCCTCCTGCCTCCTCCTCTGCTGAGCCGCACTTGGGAAGGGTGCCTTCCGAGAAGCAACATGTCAGGCTAATTATCCACAGAGATTTTAAGCTGCATATTTTCTCTCTGGACTAATATAACCCAGATGTGGGAAAGGCATGGTTTTAATCAATCCTCCTATACATCCCATGACACTTGGTCACATGTGCACGCGTAGGTACGTGCATCACCCAGTAAAAGAACCACGTTGTGCCCAGTGAACGAGCTGGCTGTCACACGCCGTTCTGTTCGCCCTCCTGCTACAGGATTTTAGTGCTGCCTCCAAACAAACTAGTTCTGAAATGAAACAGGGGAATACTCTTCATGGCTATAGAGCACTCCTTCCACAGCTACAGAAGTTTTCATAGGAGATGGAACATGACCCTCAAGTAGTTTCGCTGCAGGTAAACAGGGAAGATTAAAAGCTATATACTGTCTCTCTACTGTTGTAGAAGAGCTTGGGGAACAGAGGGAAACCAGCATTCCCTCCAGCATAAGGACAGTCCTTTAAAGGGGACACATCATCAAAGCCCACACTAGAAGTTCTGGTGCAGCCGGTGCTCTACAGCCACCCAAGGTCTTTTCTCCTGAAGCAAGTGACAGAGCCAGGCTCTGGTTGAGAGCAGAGCCCGGCATGAACTGCACAGTCACTTAATAACACCACGCTGAACAGCATGGGACACAAAAGAAACAGCTGCTTCTCATCCCTGGTGACACGCAAGGTCAGATGCTGTTATTGCTGCAGTGAGCAAAGACATGTTTGCTCCCAGACCCTGCTTCTCCAGTACAGATGTTCTCACTATCAAGCACAGACCCAGAGAGCTAAAGGAAACAGCTCGATGCACATCAGTTCACACGGATTCACAGCCAGGCCAGCAGTTGCTGTATGGGAGACCTCTCCATTTAACAACCCAGCCAGACCAAGAAGCACTTCACCCATCAGTGTGACTGCTCGGTCATCTGAGGGGCTCTTGGGTGACTGCTACCAAGACCTTGCTCTCACACAGGTGAACACATCTCAGCAAGCTCCTGCTTACCTTTTCAACTGCTCCTTTAGCTGGGGGAAGAGAGACAGGCAACCAATCCTCCTGGCTGGTGGGGTGTAGTGGAGAGCAAACCCATCCCTAGCATCCATGCTCTCCTTCAGAGGAAGCCACCACGCCCTCCTCTCCTCGCTGGAAACGCAAACCAGCAGTGGTTAATGACACAGAAAACAGCTGCCTCACTTTCTGGTCATCAACTTGTTGATCGTATGAAGAATGGGCATGAGCAAATAAAACATTAAGGACTTGATGACCATCAGAGGACAGTTCTTCTCAATTAATGAAGTAGATTTATTTCTTGCATATTCCTTGTCCCCAGAGAGCATTGTTTTTCCTTTGACCCTAGCTAGGGGAATTAAAAGATGAAGCAGGAGTATCTCACTTTAACAGAGAAATAAAGTAGATGCTGAATGGGAAGCAGGATCTTTACAATTTGAGTAAAACACTACCTGTTAGCAGACACTGACCTGCTTTGAGTGCAGGACCAGGGTGACGGGGAGGGGAAGCACAAGGCAAAGCTCAATACAACTCGAGGAAGATTAAAAAAATAAAATAAAATTTCACACCATAGCCTCTAATTCTAAATTGCATGAGAAGTTGGGTGAGTCTCAAACTGAGATCTAATTAAGCAAGATGTAAAATAACGGACTTTGCTTTCTTCAGAAGGCTCCAAGCATGAGGACAGGAGGACAGTAGTAAACAAGATTACTCGGGAGTTTGGTTTCCTTGGGCTTTTTGTGCCGATTTTCCTTCTCGCATTAACTGCCTGCTATTCACTGATTTCTTGAAAAACCCCAAAAGTCCAAAGCCCAATAATTAAATATGATTGATAATGGGTCTCACAGGACTTGCTGCCTCAGTGATGATGCTCACCTTGCCATACTTACTGTGACCACCAGTGGCGGGACAACACAGGAACCAGGTGACAGACTAGATAAGAACAGCAGCACCAAGGTACAATGTCCAAAATAAACCAGTCATGTTTGCAAATGGGATTAGCTTTGTTGTTAAATAATTCTTGTTCTTCTAATTAATCTTCCTCTTTGAAAGCCCTTCTGCAGCTTCTAAGCCAGCCCGTGCAGTACCCAACTAGCTGGAGGATTAATACTCCACTGATAGCCTTCAGAGCTAACTTTTCCCCCTAAATTACCCCTTTAATTTAAAATAAAAATCTGAGTGTTGCAGGAAACAGTTCTATGTTTCAACTCGCTCAGTATCCAGCACAACAGAAAACTTGCCCTGAGACCTCTGGTTATTGATGGAAATGTTAAAATAGATTTAATATAAATGTTCCCAAATATTTCTGTGTTTACTTATTACCATTGTATTTTCAAGCTGCCTAATAATTCAACATTGTTTTATTAATGAAAGGCAGCCCTAGCACGCTTAAGACAACACTGACAGCTGAGAATCCCACAGCCACTTGCATCTTGAGTGGGTTCCCCTCTGCAGACTTCAGTGAAGAGGACTGTTCTTTTATTTACCCCATTTTAATTTCTTTTGAGCATGGGAGAACAGGAAAACAGAAGATCATTTCAAGTATGCTGGCACTATCCGCAAAGAATTCTATAAAATCACAAAAAGGAAGGTATTTTTTTTTTCTTTTTATATTTCCAACAGTAATATAAAAAAATATGATGTTGGTTCGAAAGTCAGATAAGGTCTGTGTTGGCAACTACAATTCTTTTATTGGACATATTTTACTGAGCATTGAACACTTGTTTATGTAGGCACAGATTTAAGAATAACACCACAAAACCAAAAGGATAAAGTGCAGACCTGTACCGAGAAGCAGGCCTGGGAAGTCAGTCTATGCCCTACAACTCAGCAGAGAAAAGAAAGAAAAGGGAGGGAAAAAACTGCCGTTATAAGAGAAGTGTATTATAAATTACATCCTGTGGTAACAGAACTATACAACCCTTCCTGCAAGGTCCAGAGCCCTGGAAAACTCAAGTCCCACGTGTACAAGCTCACCGTGTTTGTCGCAGGAAATATTGTAAGTTAGGCTTTGGCTTACACGAGTGGTTTGTTTATTACGGAAACTTCACAAAGGCATACTGATGAAAACAGGTCTCTTAACATAATTTCTTGATATATTTGAGAATTCTATTTCAGAATAAAAAATTAGGCACTTAAAACCAGGTAACAACTTCCCCCCCAACACAGGGAGTCTCAGCAAACAGCGACCGAGAAAGAGCGAAAGGAGGATGCCAGCGTGAGTCCTGGCTTTAAGTGATGCTCTTTGCCAGATCTCATTAACGCTCGCATCAGAATTTTCTCCCTAAGATGAATCAGGAGATAAAATGGTAAATTCAAGATGTCCTGATCCTTCCCCATCTCATAAGGGCAGTTTTCTACCGTTCTTAGTAACAGAAAGAAAATACATTTCCAGAGCTTGCACACATCCGAAAAAAAACCCCAAAGGTGGAAAACAAGAGGGAGAATAAAAACTAATATAAGCTAAAACATTATTTTGTAGTAAACAATAGAATATAACGTGCAATAGTGCAATTTCTCCTTTGCTGCTCCAACAACGAAGTCTTGGTAGATAGTCCACTGCATGTCAACACACGGCATCGCAGATCTAACTACGAGCTTGTCGGGCACTGCTGGGTCTGCCGGGCTTCGGCGCAGAGTCGCTGTGTGCGGGCTCTCCCTTCCCCTTCCCAAGGTGGCGGAGCTTCTGATCCCAGCGCTGCGGATCGAAAGGCAAAGAAACGACAAAGGGTGTTACAGAAGAAGAAATAAGTCACGCGTAAAATGACTGCATGTGTTTACAAAGAGAAGCGAAAAAATGAAAGCTGTTTCCACCACGCTACCCTGCGTTGGGCTCAAATGGCGGGATACGAGGTTATCAGTAAAAGTCACTTTAAATAGAGAAACCATTTCCTGCCTTTCTTGCAGCTTCTGTGAGTGAAAGTGCTGCTACAAGGCATAAAGGCTTCAGCACAGAAGCCTCTCACCTTCTAAATAATAAAATGCAAATGAAGCTATTCGGGCAGTCTTCGGGGGAAGCAGAATGAAAAAACAGTCAAGTGATTTTTAGTAATTAAAAAACCCCAATAATTTTATCTATTTTTACTTTTCCAGGTAATAGCAACCACAGTACAAAAAGACGTCATAAATATAGCTGGTACAACCGATGTTGCTTTTGGAAAAGGAGATTACGATGAGAAGCAGGTGGTGACGTGGTCCTCAGCAGCCCCAGTCTGGGCACAAGGGCAAGAGGCAGCAGGTCTCAGGCCACAAGGAAGTACAAGAGGAAATAAATGAGTTCCCACAAAAAACCCAACAAATGACACTGCCACCCGAGAACTGGAACTGAGCAGAAGTCAGCCCATGGCAGTAACATGGTATTTGTTCTGCGGCGCGGGATTTCATAAGGTTCTGCCAAATCAGACAACAACTTGGAATAAGATGCCCTCATCTTTTCGTTCATGTAGTCTCTCTGGAGGCGACAAATGCGCACAGAAAATCTTGCATTTTTAATCAGAACAGTATTTTCCTGCCAGTCACCATTAACACCGCTGAAGAAAGTGTTGAGTGGAAGAGGAGACTGGTTTGCACAGGCACAACCGTCATGTCAAATCCACAGCTGAGAAACTGTGTCAAAAGAAGAATACTCTGTGTAAAATGGCACTCCTAACAATGTCAAAATCAGTGATACTTTGCAGTGCATCCAAACATAAAAAGGCAATCCTTCCAGATCTTGGAAGACGTTAGAATACATTTAAATTAGAAAACATTAGAATGTATTTTCATATACTGCTTGCATTTGAGTTCACTGCTTCCAATTCGCTGTGAGATGACTTCCTTACCACGTACCTCCCTCATCTAAGCCAGGGAGGTAAATTTAAATTAGTTGCTAATCCCCACAATTTGGTAAGAGCACTGTATTTAAAGAATATTAAATCTGAGAAGTATAATTATGACTTAGTCTGGAAAACATTTGCAAAGCCTTCTTATTTTAAGAAAAAAAAATTAGTATCACAATCCCAATTAAGTAGGTGTGTGTTGCAGAATGCAGTTTGCCTGCAGAGTTAAAACACTCCTCTTGTTCGCTTTTTTGAGGCTGTTTGCTGTTACACTGGTGTGCTTTGGGGTAATTCAATGCAAACCTTTCATTTATTCTGCATGCATTGCTCAGTAGTATAGCAAATAACACACCAAGTTAATTTTTTTGGTACTTTACATTGATTAACTGGTGTCAGCACGTGTATTTTCTTCCCTTATTTTGAAAAGATTAGGCAGATGTTTCACAGTATCTGCAACATTTGACTTTTGGTGAGATATTTTCTTACCTTTACTTTTTTCCCAAGGCGATCCTTCCATTTCTCAGCTATGGAGCCTTCCACCAAGAGCAACCTGCACAATGGAGACAACCAGTTACTCCATCAACAGGCAGGCACAAGCTGTACACATGCAAGACTAAGATCCCTGTGCTTGCAGAGCACCTTGTCGCCCCTGAATGCCATTAAGGAGATGTTCAGAGAGTCACACCAAGCTTTCCTTTCCTGGTAGCTCTGAAGTTGAGCTTTCTGGGCAGGAAAACAAACAAGAAGAAATATGCTCCAAGGAAAATGCAGAAAGAGTTACCTGGAGCGCTCCTCATCTTCATAGCCCATAATGATGTACTCTTCGTTGGCGCTGAGTGGTGGGCACAGGCAGCCGGAGTTCGTGTGAAGGTTTACAGTGTCCTTTGGGATGTTCACCAGGGAAGATTTTAGGATCTCCTTTACTTCCACTACTGCAGTAACGTCATGACATTTAGTCTTCACCTCCTTCACTTTAGCCCGAATCACTGGGGAAAAGTCACAAAGAGTGTAGTTAGCAGCAGCAGATAATGCAGGTCACCCCCGAGAGATTCTTGGTGACCCCAGGGATTAGTCTTTTGCACGGTCCATTATCAGAAGCTTAGCTGAACTCCAGCAACATCCCTGCCTCCATCTCTTCATTTCATCCTCCAGCAGGAGGTAGCTCAGCATTATCTCATAATAGTATGGTCGCGAGCAGGAGTTATGTACCAGCTGGATTTATGTCCTGTTTAAGTTGGGCTTTAACTTTAGCATCCCTTCTTCTCTGCCCTTTCCACTTTAAATATATTTAATTCATTCCCTGCACACTCTCATTCTCCCTCAAGCTGCAACTGCTCCCTCTTTGACTACTCACAGTACAGATAACTGAACTTAATTTGTCACTCTCGACCTTTCAGGGAACGTGAATGTGCATTGAAACTTCTCATATCGCTACTTCTGCTGGATGACAGGCCCTTACCTTTTTTATTCTCTCTCCAGTGACCCAGCACCAATCTGCTCTGCTCTTTATGAACTCTGAACGCTCCTGATCTTGACCTGATGACCCATCTAATTGTTTTCTCCCTCATCCTTTCTTTTTGCCTTAAGTTGCATGGGAGGAAAAGTTGCCTTTCAAAGGCAATGCTTTGCTTTTCTCTCCTGGTGACCAGTGAACTGATACCACATGCAAATGCAAAGCCAATCCAGAGGTCATGCTCCAGAGAATGCCACATCTTTCACAGCTTGCAAACAAGAGTCCCTTTCCATTACAGACAGCAGATTCCCCGGATTCCAAATTTCTTCTAACCTATGTAAAAAAAGCTAATATGGAAGAAATACAACCACAGACTTACGCATCTCCTCCATACACATGCATCACCCACAAAGACCATCACCCCACACGTACTGCAGGCACATGAACGACAGCCGCCAACAATTAATAACTTGTGCATTTAATACACACAACTTACCCCGAGGGATCCACTTTCTTAAAACCTTTTAAGATACCAAAACAAAATCTGCTTTAGTTTGGAGTTACTTCAAATGCGTTTTGAAACCTCTTTAATTTCAAAAGCTCGAACAGCTGGGCAGCAGCATGCTCCACGACTCTCTACCCCATGCAGGTACCCTCTAGAGAACAGTCACCCTGTAATTATTTTCCAAAGAAATCCACCAAAACAACATAAAACCAACTCGTCACCTAAAAAGTACAACGATACTGGACTGAACACAGTTACCATTTTTTAGCTTTTAAAATTTTTAGAAGAAGCTTATCTGACAATAGTTGTGTAAAGGCATAAACTTTATAAATACTACACAATCACTACCATTTAAATGAAGTCTTTAAGTTCACTGAGCCTAAGGCTATTCACACAACTAATGGGAGAAAGGATGAGCCCAACTGCTCAACTCCTGTCATACATATTCACTGGCTTAATTCACTTAAAACAAACAGTATGAAGAAAAGGAGCAGCCTGGACCTGTGACACACCTGAAGACCGGGACAATTTGGACAAGGGAAGACATAATATGGACAGTGTGCACCTTCATAGGTGTTACTGACAGCATAACACAGCTGGCAAGATGCTCATTGCTGGCTTCAGTACGTGAGAAGGAAAGAACCTACTACGCCTGCTAGATGCCGTGGTGAATTTGGAGCTGTGAAAGTTAGCAGAAACATCCTCTCCTGCAAAAGCAGAGCGTATGGGAGCTGGAAATCAAAGAGGCAGTTCAGGCACAGCAGCCTACAAGGTCATTTTCTCACATTACTTTTCACGCTGAAGACGTGCATGAACCCCAAATGCCTGTGCTGACACTGAAATAATGTCAACAAAGACACTCTTTTACTAATACCCTCCATCCTTCCAATCTGGCAACGTTTCAGGCCACATCTTCCTTCTGTAATAAGTGCCACTGGATTAACCATCAGAAATCGGGACCATCGGCTTTTTTAAGGAAAATTTTCCCCTTACTATAGCCTTAAAAACATTGGGAGGTGACCACACAGCTGTTCTTACCGTAGTTGTAGTTGTTGCGTAGATAGGTCTTCTGGGTAGCTTTTATAGGCTTGCACTTGCAGCGCTCTATAAAAACAGAAAGTTTTGTTTGGAAAGAGAAGAGTGTATGGTCAGTGACCATCTCCCTGAAACTCAAAGCTCACATTTAACAAAAATTTCAATGAATTGACTTGTTTGTTAGAGGCAGGTTAAATGTTAAAAACCACAAGTCATTCCTGGTCTGTTCTGCTGGACGCGGTTGTGGAACGGTCTCACGGACCTCAAAGGTTTCTAGGAGAGAACTTGACAAGCTGAAATGTAAACAGAACCAAATACAACCACTATGACCAACTAACCCCACAACAACAAGGACACAAGGACTTGGGAGTCTAAAGTGACAAAATCTTCCATTTAAGCCCACTCAAGGTTCAATCTTGGTGCAGCTTCCAGACAGCTGGGAACAATAACAAAGGTAAAAACATTTTCATTAGTGCCTGGGGAGTGCTAATGCTGAAACTCCAGGCCCATGTGTTCATTAACACCACCAATATTTCATGGCTGGTTGTTCTAAAGCAAATATTTACATATTTCAAGCTAGCGTCTAAGTGGAGTTGGTGGAGTTGTTTCAAACAGCAGGTCTCAGTTTTATGCACACATGGTCATCTGTTTTGACATTTGACTTTGCATTTTAGTGGAAGCAGACTTAATGCAGTTTATTTCTATACACCATCATTCTAAAGTACCAATGCATATAAGCTAGTGATTCAGTTAAATCCAACATGAAGAGTCTGAAAAAGAACTCTTATTTGATATATATGATTTCTGCATATTAAAAAAAAAAAAAAGATGGAATCATATGGTTACGGACTTCTCAAATCATTACTTATTTTCTATTGAAAGAATTTTTGTAGTTGAAAATTAAAAAACCCCAACAAAACAGGAAAGAGGAGAACATTCCAAAAGAAGAGTATATTGTTTCCTTGAATTTCAAACACATCCTCAGGAGTCTATATATAGAGTCCTACAGACTTCAGCTTTTGTATGAGAGCGCCTTAAAATAATAAAGGCAGAGGAGGGAAGTGATTTTTGGCTTCCCTTCTGCCTGTGGGAGCTCATGCATACTTTAGCCAAATTACGGCCAGTTTCATAAGCTGCCTCGAAACAGGTCATAAAAGACGTGCTCCTGTGACCCACACTCACGCAGGCATCTCAGCGTTCAAGTCCAACAAGTCATACACTTGAACGTTCTGCTCTACAGCACTCTGTGGCACAAGTCAAATAAAATAGTCTTAATTACAAGACAAAAATAGATAGCCTCACAGTTCCTTCATTTTTATGACAGTATTGGATTATTTTATTAATTTGAGGAATAGATTTTATTAGTCTTGTTCCAGAAACAAATGACAGACCTGCCCATGTTCTTAATGAAGGATACCACCTAGTCACCCTAGTGCTTTTCAAAGTTTCATTTTGAAGAACTTTTTGAGATGCTGCTTTATTCCTAATGACTGTTTAGAGATACAGAAACTAATGCAGAGTCCCTTGCCAAGGTCAGCTACAAAGTCAGCCGCAGAGCTAGAGCCAACTCCTCTTTCCCTGCTCCTGTTACGGTGGCTTTCAAAGGATGTACGATGTATTAAGAGAACACACATTTAACTGACACGTTTCAGGCAAAGTCGAGCTTTCCCCGAGGGAGTGGGAACACTCAGAAAAGGTGGCAATAAAAATGTACTGCACCTCTTGAGGCTGAGGCAAAGTCCCATCTTACCTGAAAGTCTCCTCTGAAGCTGCCGCGACTACCAGAAGAGCTCTGGGACCACACCAAGATATGCAGCAGAGGTTCACACCAGTTTTGACTGAGATCTCAGCTAACTTTGCCTTTACATTTTTTTTTAATACAAGTCAATATAGGACTAACAAAAGCTCAAAATCTATACCTTTGAAAGCTTCTCCCTGTAAATGCCAAGACAAACGAACCATGCAGAAAAAGGGTTTTCCCCATGGACTGCTACCAAGAAATGTGCCATCTTAAATACATGTGCACGCACAACCTAAAACCTGGCTGTAAAACTGATTGGTACCAGCGCTCAAAGCTGGCGAATACCTCCCTGATAAATTAAGGATAAAAAAGCCTCTGGAAAATTTTCCAAGTGACTTGAAAAGCATCCAGTGAATCAGATCACAATGTAGTTTAAAAAGTCACCCCCACCAAAAAACCTGTGCAGACCCAGAGGGAAGGTTTTGTCAGTGGATGCTGCCAGGGATAAAAGGTGCCTTTGAGCAGAGTAACCCGTGAGTACTGGTCCCTGTGACCATCCACAGCAGCACATAAATATGCTCCAGAAACCACAGAGCCAAGCCCAGGATTTTCAGAAACCACATCAGGTTGCTACTTTCACATTGGGACCTATCGATCATGTTTTAAAACTGTATTACAAGCTGAACATTATTAATACCTTTTGACAATTTGGTCACAGAGGTTAATGCTGAAGGTATCCAAATTTATGTAGGTATCTCATTTTATGCTCCCCAACCATACTTAGGTGTTTATAGTAACAGGCTGAGCACCAGTGCACAGTATAGCTCATCAACACCTCTGCAGAAGGAAAGACACGATGGCCAACGCCAGGCTTCCAAGTGTTGTCATCTTGACAAAGGCCTAAGAGGAAAACCTCTGAAGGAATTGTAATAAATTTAAGGAAAGCTACAGTCCTTGGCTTGCTTGAGCAACAAATTCACATTCCAGTAATCTATTAGCTACCAACCTGAGCTTTGCTCCGCGTTGCCTATGACTAGTGGTAACACTCAAGGGGTTTTTACTCAGTTCCAGCAAAACCAAAACAAAAATAAAAAGCAACAGTGGGCCTGCGGGAATAAAACCAGTCTCAGAAGGTCTCAGCTTTAACCTCCTCAGGTTAATGGGAATTTTGCCATTATCTACAAAGAGCCTCAAATTTAATTTACAGACTTTAAAATCCCACCTGCCCATGGGATACAAAAGCACAACCTACAGATTCCCAGACAAGAGTATTTAAACATCACTTAGTACCCTTCTTACTCCATAAAATATTAAAAGGATTTGAAAGATTATAGCTTATTATACAGCTTCATAGAGTTGTACTTACCAATGCTGGCGCCTCTACAGTTGCCGTTATTAGAATCCATAGGGAAATCTGGCATGGATTTGTAAAATACGTAAAGAAATGTTAGTATTTGCATTATTTCAATACATCCACATCACAATGCTTTCAATTTAATATTTAATATACGAAAACTTAATGAATAGATTGTAATGTTCTACAGGCCAGCCTGTTACAGCTGACACAACTTATCTTAACTTCACCCCAGTCTGGCACATGATGTTAAATGCTGAAGCTGATTAAATATCCCATTTCTACTGGTGCACAGACTTGACAGGTTTAGGACTAGGATGGAAATTTATGGCATGAACTTAAAGCATCTACAAAAAGTACACATGCTGTTTGCATTTAATTAGATGATGAAGGAGAAATTACTTTTGGTTTGTTTTTTTGGTTACTGAGGAAATCAAACCAACCAACCACAATCAGATCATTGAAGCCAATGCCAAAACAAACGTTTCAGACCTTTCCCTTCCCCTCAGCTTAAAAACATACTGATTATTTTGAAGGACAGATAAGGAACAGAGAGGAAAAAAGGCACTATGCCCAAAGAACAGCTTTTAGACACACTCGTAAGTGGAATGTGCCCCACATTCGTACAACGCGTCACTTCAAACCTATTCTTTATTAAATCACACATTCATACATATACTTAAAAGCCAAGTATGTGAACGTATCTAATGCTGTACAAGTTAAGGAAAAGATCTGCGCAAGAGAATCAAGATTTGGGAGAGAGGCAGTCTAGTTTATTAGAGTGACACATAGAAGAGAAAGACAAACGAGCTTTCAAAGAAAAAGCCCTTCTTTAAGTTTGCACGCCCCAATGTTTATGCATTTTCAGCTCTGGAAGCTGGTATCCCACAAACATGACCTTTCTTTTTTTATCCTTACGTTATCCTGGCTGCAACACCACTGCTTTTACAATACAGGACAAGTGACTACATGACCACGGAACAAAAGCTCCCCTCTTGCAGCTCGAGCTGTAAGGACTTGGCTGTAAGCCAGCCCAGGACACTGATGATACTTGGTAGAGGTGAAGGGTTTAGATGTGTGGACTAAGTTTTAAGTGCCGAGGTCACTAGTTAATCAGAAATTCTGTAAATACATATTTAAATTACCTGTTTAAAAGAAACCTGTTATTAGTTAGCTATTCTTCTAATTTGGCCATCCCTCTTTTCTTTAAAAAAAAAAAGTTAATAAATCTTCAGCTTAATGCATTTATACTATTACTAATAGCAACGTGAAACCTCCTTTACATAAACGGGGATATGGCTAAATGACAGGGCAAGAGTGAATCTGAAAACTACCTAATTCCCTCACTAACACAATAATGAACTTTTAAAAACTGAGACTTCAGAAATAATTATTCCTACCAACGTAAAGAGCAAAGGGTCTAGAAAATAGCATAGAAGGATTGAGTAGATGCCCTTCTACATCCGCTATCCTGTTGCTAATAAAAGAATCACGTCTGTTTTTTTCCAAAGGAAGTTCCAAACTACTGCAGGGTCTTGGTTTATAGAACAAACCCAACATTTTCATGGAGTCAATTTGGTCTTTGGTTAGCAGGTACTTCCATGGCAGCTGTAAGGCTTCTCCACACTGCCTTGTAACAAGTCAAATCATACACACTAATTCTTACTTAGGTGTTTTGCTTTGATTATTCACCCGAGCAGAGGAGGCAAGAGAAGTATCAGATTAAATGCTTACCATCTTCGCATCCATGGAGGAAACGGAAAGGAAAAGAAGCCCTGAAGTGCACTCTCCCTTCCTAAACCAGGGGCTGATCCAAGCAGTCATGCCTTGTAGCAGTTGTAAGTCATAAGGGTTGCACTCGATGACCTTAAAGGTCTTTTCCAACCAAAACAATTCTATGATTCTACAACTTCACGGTGTTTGAGCAATCCAAGTCCAATTCACTCTAGAATTACAACTGAACACAAACCAGAGCCTGACAAGGAGTCTGGGGCCTCCCCTGACCCCACTCGGGGGTACAAGCTCCTGTGCATCAGCTGAAGAACAGTCCTTCAAACACACATTGGTGCAAGGTGGGCTCCTAAACACTCAATATGCCCAATATAAACCTGGTCCTGCAAACAAACACAGAACTAAACTGCTTTCCACCAGATGTTCCCTTCCACTCCCAAGTACACAACTTGCTTTATTTTTACCAGATTGCAACGCACCACAACCTCAATCCATTTCCTAATTCTGCATTCCTTC
This sequence comes from Eurystomus gularis, assembly GCA_013400335.1. Lineage (NCBI taxonomy): Eukaryota > Metazoa > Chordata > Aves > Coraciiformes > Coraciidae > Eurystomus > Eurystomus gularis. The sequence continues at coordinate 189,639 of VZZY01006574.1, read as the reverse complement.
ACTAGGTCACTTGTCCTGCCCCAAAGCACTGGTTGTGGGCACCTGACAAAGCAGCCAGCTGTGCAACAAGAGCAAGTCCTACGTGTGCAGAGCAGCTATTCATGGAAATGGCCCCGGTTTCTGTGCCGGGGGGAAGGCTGCAGCGCGCAGCCCGTTGTGCTCTGCAATTGTGGTCAGAGCATGGCATCTGTCAATGACCAGAGGAGGAGTAAAAAGGTACCGACACGTCATTTCCTACTTGTGAGGGCTTGGCCCAGGCAATGATTGAGCTCCTCTTGATGCCTACCTTTCCTGGTGCACTCATGCTGATTTAGGGATGAGCAGTTTCTACTGATGGAGAGGAGAGAGACCTCCATCACTATACAATTACATCATGAGAAGGCCTTTGCATCTCCCCAATCCTCCTCCTGGTGAAGCTCATACTCCCTGGTCCCTTCTCATCTACCAGGAAGCGATGGAAAAAAGGGTCTGGGCCAGCCTTGCCACCAGCCGCTTGCAAGATCTTAGGTGGGCGTGAGCAACCATGAAATCCCACCCCAAGACCCCAGCAATCTAACGGGCACAGACCTCTCTCCATCAGGAGACGTGCACTGCTTAGACGTTCAGCCATAACACGGACGGGAAAGACAAAAAAGCGGTTTGAAAAATAAGCAACCGATTTCCTATTGTTCCACCTCTCTTCTGAGGAAGCCTCTCTGCCAAGTTTTGTCTATGCAGAACAATCTTTTTGGAAGAAATATCTGTCAGCGATGATTAGCAGGGCTGCCAAAGAGGAAATATTATCCACAGCTCCGATCCAAAGGCTTCCTACTACGTTTTGTTTAAGAGCACGGGAAAAACGCCAAACTGATTTTTCCAATAAGCCCTTCTAATTAATCGCTTTTCAGAGGGATGCTATATTAAAAAAACCCAAACCACTAACAAGGAGAGCAGAATAAAAGCCACTTGTGTAATAACTGTACAGAAACAATGCCTGGATCACGGATTTGGATGAGAAGTTTGGGAAAAGGAAACAAGTTGGTAAAACTTGGGTTCTGAGAGAGCATCTTACTTATATAACAGTTTAAAGAGAAGAAAAGCAGAGGAAGGGCCAAAAGTAACATGATCCTGATTGTCACCGCAGTTAAAGACTATGGCCAAGCTATTGCTGAAGCCATTCCAGGCACCCTGCTCCAAAGCACAAAACCACAGCGAGCGGTGGCTGCCTGGACACCTTTCTTCAGATGAGAGACACCCCTGAGCCCTTCTGCTTTAATAGCTTCAAATGTGCGTGAAGTCAGACTTTGCAATCCACTTCAGGTCTTAGCACAGGTAGGATCTTTGCTCATCTAACTGCGAAAACATGCACGGAGAAGAGAAGGAATAGAAAAATTGATCCTCGCTAAAATCAGACACAGATGACTTGAGCTCCAAGTCGCAGAGCAGACCGCAACACGACAACGCAGCTGCTCCATGTCATGAAGTATTCCACACACCAAATCCTGCCACGTTTTGGTGATACTAGGTCCTGACTTGATGCTTACACCACAAAAGCCATTTTAGGGGCCCCAGCCTATAACGGCAGCCAAACTGAAGGGACAGTATGACACCACCAATGGTATCATCATTACTAAGGTTTAAATGATCTTATTTACTTTCCCTGACCTCTTTAAGGCTTGATAATCTCTTGAACTGAGAACTGAGGCTGCTTCGAGCAAACACCAAAACCAAATCTCAGCTTTGGAATGGCGAGCTCGTCCTCAGCGCAGTCTGAAACGCTCTCCTCGCACCGATGCACCGATCAGCTACTCTACATAAAGCTGCACAGAGTCTGGGTCAGAGAGAACCTGAGCTGGAGTTTGGAAACCACTGTTTTGGAAATGAAGTCAGTAACATATGAAAAACAAGCATGGGAAACGGCTCCTCAGCTCTTCTTCTAAGCATGCAATGCCAAATTCACACATGGGATTACTATGAATTCATCTACGCAGACAGGCAGGTACAGAGGACTTGGCCCACACGGAGAAATCCTGGGTTCATGTAAGATTTAAGAAAGTATGCCTCCATCGCTTGAATAACCTTTGATTTTCTTTAATGTTTAAGAGGTGGTCATTTTCTTAAAGAGATTCAGAGCTCTCCTCAGCCATCTTATGATCATCACCCCAAACAGTCTGGACATTAATTACACATAGTTGATACCTTGCGGTGATGCTTCCCTTTTCTCCAGCTTCTCATTAATAACCCAAGGCACCTTCAAGCTATTTTTCTAAGTAAAGATACATTGAGACGGAAATCTAACCGATGGATCTGGCCTCTGATAGGCGTAGTACTCACCATACTGCTCTCCTTCTATTGCCAGTTGCCTCTTCAAAATACAAATAAACACCTCACTTGAGACATAAACACTCTGCTAGACAGCAGCAGCCAAGCACATGTGCTGAAGTGCTTTCCTGAGTCTGCATCCCACCACCGCCAATGACTATGGTCAGGCTGGTTATTTACTACACGTAAAATTCAAGACAGGTCCCACTATTGAGATTTTCACTTCAAGACAGTCTCCATCTATCTGCATGTCCTGCTGCTTCACAGGCTGGAGAAGATTTGACAGGACCCTGAACGAAGGAAGCAGAGAACCAGACGTAAGGCAGAGTCAGCCTTAGGTCCAGCACAAGGAGACCAAAAGACTCCTGCATATGCAAGACGGCTTGTATCGATGTGAGCAGAACCACTCTCATCCCCAAAAAGCACGGGACAGGGATGTGGGATAAAAGCCATACATCAGACATTAGCATGCACTAACCTTGCATCTGGGATGTTAAGGTATTGTCAGGAGGCTTTTTCATCCTCCATCCTGGACTGTGACTTGTCAGATCTTCCACAGAAAGACAAAATATTTGGTACCACAGCTGCCTCCAGAACGCCCAAACCGTGCCCAGCGCGTCCCTCTGCTGCCTGGGTGTGAAGAACCCAGGGGTTTCCCAAAGATAATGTAAAATCGAGAAAGATAACGTTTCCCACGCGACGCTTGAAGGTGGTCCCTGTAACTTCAGGAACCTCAGACCTCCAAACCAGCAGCGTGGTGAAGCAGCTCACAGTCAGGCTTTGGAGACCAGCACAAGCCCAGGGCGTCTGCAGAGCTTCTCCTCTAACGGAGCACTAAACAAGGCAGTTCTACTGCTCTTATCGGCCTTTTCCATCAGAGACACAGCAGCAGGCACGTCATCCCTTCGACCTGTCAGAAGCCCTGAAGAACATCAGGAGAACGACACAAATACCTGCCTCATTCCTGCCAAGAAGAAGCCTCTAGACTTTCCTTACCACCTGAGCAGCACATGGAAAGAGGTCCTCGAAAATATTTGTGGAGGACTCAGAACCTGTGCCTCAACAACAGAAAGCGAGCTTACTGGGATTTGCCATGGATTTTTTACCAGCCATAGCTTCTCCACAGGTTGTAACAGTCACAGTCCACAAGGCATGGGGAACACAACCGATCGGAGAGGAACGTCTCCTCTTTCACCGCAATGCCAGCCAGAGAGAAAAAGTCAAGTGAACTTCAGTGATCTTCAACGTGGCATCATTGAAACAAGAGTCAAAACCAATTCCTTTAACGGCGACGGGGAATTCTCGTTGTCTGTACAAGCTCTTCCTGGCCACAGAAGAGCAGACAGTAACTGATTCAGCATGATGTTAACCTGCTGCAGCCTCCTGCAGGTGACTCAGACCAGACAAAGTGTGTCCCAAGGGGCAGAAGAGCCCTTGCATCCAGCTAAACCATGCACTCGGAAAGATGGATGGTCTAACGCTGGAAAAGGAATGGAAATTGGGATTTCCAAACCCTGTCCCTGCTCCAACAAGGTCAAACATCTGACCGTGTCATCCTTCAGGATGCTGCCTTATGGAAGGGATGAGACAGACGCATTAACCCTCACCAGTAATAATGCAGAGACCTCAAGAGGAAAGGAAACAATAGAATCCGGTTATTTTGCAGGCAGCAAAAAATGAAGGAAAAACAAAAGTTTCCATTCTGAAGACTAAAAAAAACCCTCTTCCACAACAGAAGCCCGTGAAAAAAATGGATTTATATTTCTGCCTGTTCTGTTAACATAGTTTACAGTGTAAGGGGCAGGAGTGCTTAGAAAGTAAAATAAGAGCAGGTATTCTGCACGGTCCCCATTAGGCAGTTGGCTATTTGTGTCTTCGGCTTGGCTGCAATCCTTTATTTGGAGAATCGAACTTGGAAGTGTTCACCTTACCTCTTCCTAGAACAGGAATGCTTCACTCTGCTTTCTAAAGGAGCAGTTCTATTCCCTCAAGAAGGATTCTTTCAGTCTGGTGCATAATGCATCAGTTCAAAATTTTCAGCCCAGAAATGAGAATGTCATCAGGTTCTCATTCACTGAAAGAGAGTTTTCATGGATCCGGCCCTGGAATCCCTCAAAGAGGTTATTGTGCTGCTGAGGTCCTCAGAAATAGGTAACTCGGGGGCAATTTTAGCCAAGCTTCCTCCCTCCAGATTTGAACGCGATTGCTTTCAAATCGCTGCAGACCTGCCAGGCCTCGCTCCGCTTGGAACCGTTTTTAAGGCCGTTGTGAAAGCACCTCAGTGCTGCTGAGAAAGGTGCTTGGTGCTCAAAACCGCACTTGCCCAACCCACCCCAGCAGGTCTGCGGCCCCCAGGGAGCCACAGCAAGGGACCTGCAGGCACAAATAGATGGTTGAGTTCATGGGCTGGGGACCATTGCAGGGTGGGGCGAGGATGGAAAGGCGAGAGGGGAGCACTTAAAAAAGTACTTTAAAAAGTAATGACTGGAGGTATCGGGCTGTGGCCATTGAGCTGAGATTTCAAGTGGTGGAGAGGGCGACTTGATGGACCCGGAGAAGAAGCAGGGTTAATCTGGCCTACAAATAAATGGAGAGGAGTGGAGAGAGCAGCTTCCCTGGGAAGGCTGAGCTGGGGAGCATGGTCAGGAAGCTGAAGATGTCATCGGGGAGGAAAACAGGAATGACAGTGTTTGGCGTTGCAGGCAGCAGGATACACAAAGCATTTTGTAACGGGACAGAATCACCACCAAATACTGGGCTGAGCATAGCACGAAAAAGAAAAACCCTTTCATTCACAGGACACTGCTGGGGTAGGATGGACAGGTGGGATCCGCTGCCTGTCAGTGAGCACAACCCGGCACCAAAGGAGCTGGACGACAGCACAAGGAGCCCTCAGGGTGCGTGGGTGCTGCCCTGCCTCAGCTTCTGACCCCTCTTAGCAGCTCCCCTGCTCCAGCTCTGCTCTCCCCCTCCTGTGATGGAGAGATCTGGCAGACCCACCAACACTGCAGCTTCGCAGGAAGGAGACGTAGCTTGGTTCCACCAGAAGCAGATACTTTCCTCAAATAAGACAGCAACGATGGTCACTCCATAAAGGTGAAAGCTCACTTGTGATAGCCGCCCGCCAGCTTGCTTTCATGTCCCATCCAACAACTCCCTCAATTTACCAGGTCTGTGGTGCTCAGCTCACCACGCTGGAGCTGTGCCCCGCTCACTTCTCCAGCCCAACCAGCAGCCCTGACAGGAGCACGGAACCCTTGCGCTGCAGTGGGTCTGCAGCATCTTAGTGGCCTGAGCGGCCAGAAGCTCTCACCCAACTATGCAGAGATGCTCCTGCCTCCCTGGCACCCCAGATGGCACCCAAATGGACACCCAGTGCCAGCCATCCTGCGGGACCACTGTGAGCACGGCCAGGGAGAAAGCCGAGAGGTTCCAGAGCTCCTCTGGAGGCTCCGGGGGTTGGCTACCACCAGAGCTCCTCTGGAGGCTCCGGGGGTCGGGTACCACCAGAGCTCCTCTGGAGGCTCCAGGGGTCGGGTACCACCAGAGCTCCTCTGGAGGCTCCGGGGTCCGGTACCACCAGAACTCCTCTGGAGGCTCCAGGGTCGGGCACCACCAGAGCTCCTCTGGAGGCTCCAGGGTCGGGTACCACCAGAGCCGCGCTGCCCCGGGGCTGGGGACGCGGGGCAGGGAGCGCACCATCTCTCCTACATCCGTGACTCCGGGGACCTGATTGAGGGGAGGGGAGAGGCGAAAAGAGAGGAAAAGGAGCGGAGAGCGAGAGCAGAGGCTCGGAGGAGGAGGAGGAGGAGGAGCGGCGAAGCGGCGGGCGGGCTGCGCCCATTGTCCGGGCGGAGCGGCCGCGGCCCCG